>PVLD010000853.1:57399-240288 GCA_004027595.1 Dinomys branickii | reverse complement strand
CAAGGAACAAACGGGAACTGGAGCACAACAGCAAGAGAGAGCTGCAGATGGAGGTGGCTCACACGGCCCCACGCCCTTCTCACTCCAGCATCAAGCAGGAAGCATGAACTGAGTTACTGGGCTTCGGCTCTCACCCTGAACGCCCTCTGTGAGCACCTTGAGCCTCGGCGGCCTGCGCAATCACAGTGCTGGTTTGTTAAAGTAGAGGAAGTCAGAGGAGTGTAGGTCGGCCTCCCGCTGCGCACTGACCTGTGGGTTTCAGTTCTTCATTGAGGCTGCGGTCTTCTTCCTTTCACCGAGGTGCGGTTTGCGGGATGATGGAGATGCATAGATATATTTAGGTCTCTCTCTCTCTCTTCCGTCTATACGGAAAAGAAAGACAGAGAAAGGAGAGTGGAAGAGAGTCTAAAAGCATGTAAGAAATTATAAAGCTTCCTATAAAATTGACATGATTCCTGAGAGCTACCCTTGGAAAGGAAGAACTTTCACGTGGAGCATGTTTCTCTTCTTTCTGTACGTTCGCGCCTCTCGGAGGAAAGGTGAGCACACACACAAACGCAGCCCTCGTGTAGCACCGAGGCTAGATGGAATGCGCACATGCATTTGGATCCTTTCCCCCATCTCTGCAATAATCCCAAGCGGGACATCAGCACATAGGAGGGAGGAGGGGAAAGTGGGGTGTCAGGGGAACGATCAGTGGCATCCCGGAGGAAAGGAGGGGTCGTGACGCCCTTGCCTGCTCTCTTCCTGTGTTCTTGTCCTCGTCCCATACTGCTCCAGCATCCGGGGGAATTTGTCTATCTGTTCCCACATCCTACACTGTAGATGACATTAAGGAAACAGCACCCCAGCAACACAAGGAGAGGAACCATGTGGCCAAGGGATCATCCAGGGCTTCCCTATCAGTGTCCTCGCTATGCCTGTCTCTGGCATGTCCAAAGCTGCCCACAGGTAGAAGAAGATCTGTCCCTTGGGAGGCAGTGTCTGAGTGTGTCTGAGGCAGTGTCCGCTCGCTCTCATCGAGGCTGGAAAGACTGCACTACTCAGATCGGAGAAGGCACAGCTTAGCACTGAAGTTTAACATTCAGAGAGAAAAGCCGCTCGGATTACATTACGAGAACACATACTAGCTGTGTGACATGAGCCAAGTAATTGAACCTCCTAGTGTCTACTTCCTCAGCTTGAAAATTGAGTGAATAATCACATTTATCTTATACAGTGATTTTGTCAAACTTGAATGAATTAGTTCACTTATCACACAGTTCAGTACTTGTCCACTATTTGTATGTGTCCTAGAAAGGCTCTGGACTCCAAACAACCTTCCCCAGCATATTATGCACCTGAAATTCTACCTTTGGAAAATTACTCCTTGGTTGTAAAGCATTTGCTTTCCACAGAATCTCGAGCCTTAGCAAAAGACAAAATTGTTTTATAATACCGAAAGTCATCTAAGAGTCCCACACTTATACCAAACCTCTCGGAGTGTCTCTGATCACATCCAAAAATAAGGTTCCCATCAATCTCCTCATGTTTTCTCTTCCTCTTACCTGTTTTCAAATTCATTGGCACTTTTCTCTGACCCACAGTTCCCCACTAACTGCTATTTGTCTCTGTCCACAATTCTGACATCTCAAATTCACATGTTCAAAAGTCAGCTTCTCACAACCCTCCCCCCACAAGACTCTTCCTACCCCACAGCTTTCCCCACTTCTGCTAAAGGCAGTGGACACCTCAGACTTCACACCTAGAATGAACTGTGACAGGATCTTCCAGCCTCATTTGCACATAGGAAGTCAGGAAAGTCAGCCAGTTCTCTCTGAACCTTTTCTTAAGTGATTCTGCTTCTGATTTTAGTCTCTCTCTCTCTCTCTCTCTCTCTCTCTCTCTCTCTCTCTCTCTCTCTCTCTCTCTCTCTTTCTCTGCCTTGCCTTGCACCATGGCCTTACACCTCTTTCTTGGGATTTTATAATAAATAACTAACTGGTGTCCCCAAATTGGATTTGTCCCCCTTCCAATCTAATATGCATGTACCTCTAACTCTGAAAACACTTTTTAGTCAAGATGTCATAACTCCCCATTGCCTGGTGAAATTAATAAGGTCAATATTTCAGCTCAGAACTACATTTCAAGACCCTGAACTGACTAGTGTCTGTATCCACTCAACATTCAAGTTATACTAGGATCTTTTTCTGTCTCCACCATCTGGCCCCACATTTGATTTGAGCCATTTGTTTATTTAAACTCGGCATCCTGCACAAGCTACTTAATCTTCCTGACCTCAACAGTAACCAGAAATTGTAAAACACATTGTTACAATGGGTATTAGGAGATTCCAAAGAGCTGCCATAATGTAAAGAAAGAAATGACCACTCCTGAAATGGCACCTGTAGGTGTTGAGGGCTTAGCACAATTAGGTCCCCTATAGGAAGTGTTCCTTGATTCCCCACAATAAAATAGGCTGCCTTCCTTCTTTCCCTTTTCCCCTCCTTTCTTTTCTCCTTTCACATAACAAACATGTGTGTCAATAGCCAGGCCAGTCTTGGGACCATGTAGAGCAGATACACCAGTGTTATCCTGCAGAAGCACTGGCTCCAGCGGGCGAGAGAAAGAGTATGCAAATAGAGGTACCCATGGGTGTCAAACAGGCACAAAAGAGGGCATGCACAGCTGCATGATAAGCTCAGGAAATCCTGCTAGCAACGGCAAGCTGAGAGCCAAGCTGTGGGCCCTGAGATGGTTCTTTCCAGGTTGCAGGGCGGCTCCCCGCAGTGGTCATCAGCTCCAGGGAGCCAGGCTCCTTAGGAGGCTGTTACTTACAGTGTAGTGTGGAGAACACAGAAGCAAAATCACTTTAGGCATTCTCCAGAAGCTGAAACCTCACTCCACAGGCACTGAATGAAAATCTCTGGTGTTAAGACCTGAGAAAGTAGATTTCTAACAAATGTCATGGATTATTCCTGTCATTGCACTGTAAGAACAAGGATCTCCTTGGAGTCACAGACACCCAACGTAAGGTCTCAGGTAAAGGAACTGGTAAAATATCAGATGAGGTGATAAAAGCACAGGGGTGTGTAATAATATATTCTTCTTTCATTTTGAATTTTGAAAATATATTTAATATAAATTAGAAACTTAAGAAACTATAAAAATAATGTAGAGTATATTTTACATGGAACTGTATTCATGGAAGAAAAATATATAATGAGGTTTAAAATTGATATACATATAACATAATATATAATCTTATTTTCAGCTTATCTTTTAAAGTTTTTGTGTATACATACCTAGAAAAATTTCTCGATTAAATCTCAAAATGTTATTGATAGTTATCCCTAGGCAGTGGGAATTTGTGTGATTTATGGAGGGTGGGAGATGTCCCGATTTTCATAAATGAATATATGTTTTATGTGTAATTTGTAAACCACTACAACTTCCTTTTCCTTAAGGCAAGTAGCTAAAACCAGACTGGAAATCTAACTCAGTGACCTGAAGCCATGAGAACAGAAGGGTGTGACCTGAGGGTGGGAGGTGGGGACTTGGCCCAGGGCTCTTTACAGGGTGCCAGACCTTGATCTGGGCAAACATCTAACAGCCAGGCCGCCGAGGGGGTGCGGGAACTGGAGCTAAGTCCTCCCCAGCACTGGCAGCATCATGTTAGGAAATCACAGACCCAGCTGTGAGAATCTAGAGGCACAGAGGAAAGGAAATAAAGCCTAAGCGGGCAGCCCTCACAGGAGGTCTGGCACAGGCTACATCCAAAGCAGACCTTGCAACCATCAGGTCCTGGCCAAATGTGGCTCTCCTTGCCTTAGGGCTGGAAGGTTCTGAAAAGCAGAGGCTCATTCAGGACTCTTCATGATCCAAGAGGGGACCCAAGGGCCGGTGTTACAGAACAGATCCCTAACACACATATTAACTGCTCTAAAGGACCCCAAATCATTCTCTAAGAATAAGGACATGCTGCTTTCATAACTGTATGTATATATACAGATATATATATATAAGATATATATATATATATATATATATATATATCTTCCAAAGTTAACATAATTAAAAGAGAAGAGTTGTCTCAAACACCATGTTTGGAATATATTCCATTTTCTATACCCAAGACAACACTATCATCCCATGCCATGCAGTTGTTCAGTAAATGTCATTATGAATAAATAATGATATACGAGAAGCTACTCTTTAACGTAAAATTACATGTATAATGCAGCCGACACTGGGGATGGAAAAACTTTTCACTGGTCCTATATTATAGTCCGTAAACCATGAACATTGAATTAACCCAATAAAAGTGACAATTCTGACCCTGGGCTATACCCGTTACTCTAAGGTTACAGCTTGTAAGCCAACCAAAATTGTTCTCCATGTGGTACTTTACTGAAATACTTATCATCTGGAAACCGTATGTAGTGCATATTCTTAATAAATAATAACACATTTTATTTTGGTTTACTGAAAATTAACAGGGCATTTGGGAAATTGATGTTATTGTGGGAGCCTGTTTCACATTTGCCTTGGCAGTACAATAGCTTTCTAAGTGGAAAACAGGAGAGCCAACGGCAGTTGAGTGTGGTTTTTTTTTTCCTCTGCAGTTTGTATACAGAAAGGCATGCAGCTGGTAACATTAATGACACCCCATATACTCCGAAGAGATGAAGGAAATAAAACATAGTTGTAATGGGCTTAACCATACAAAATTGTCATTTTAAGTTGATTCATTTGCATCCAAACACAGTAAATCTACTTCTTTGCAACTATATTCCAATCTGCAGTCCAAACGGTCTGCAAAGTTCCAAGGCTTTTTAAAGATTGTCTCAGACAGCTTTGTGAACATACTGACCTCAGAGGCAAAAAGCAGAGGGGCCAATCCTGTAGCAAGAGCCACTCTCTCCTTGATTCTGTGGACCATTCTCCAATAGCCCTCATTCCTCAGCATTGCCGCTAACGTTCTCCCATGCCCAAATCCAGCAACACTGGGATCAGCCCCAGCTGACTAGATTTAATTGCAGAGAAATAAGTTGCTATAATTAGTGACAGAAGAGCCGTGGGCAGATGCAGAGGGGAGGGGAAAGCTAAGATGAAGACCGAGAAAAGCAAACTTCTCAATCCTTTTTTGGTTTCCTTGGGTGCTTTATCTTCTTCCCCCAGCCCTGCAGTGCAGTAACAGGGAGGTAACACGAGCCACACTCCAGACAACAGTTTCAGTCTGTGCTACCTACATCAGCCTCCCTCCACCCCTGTTTCGATGCTGACATGCTACAAATGGTTTCATTTTCATGGTAAGAGAAAAACATTTCCAAACGTTTCTCTGTGTTTCTGCTGACCTTTGCTTTCCATTTTAGCGTTAAACACACATTCCCACTCCCTCATTTAGTCCTATCAATTCTGTGGGTGTTTGGAGGCTCACCCTGAAAAACCATATAATTACTCTTACCTAATGATGCATTTTATATATCCTGGATTTCGGAGAACTTGCTCTTTTCTGTTTAATCCCCTCTTTTCCACATGGCTGACTCTTGAGCATTAATCTTTCCACCATCTACCTTGAACACCCAAGTTGGAAGCCAAAGTGACTTTTACCTTCCTTTACCCCTCCACTCCCCTCCCCCACCATCACACAAATTCATCAGACACCACGACTGCCCTTGTTCTTACTTTCTTCTTGGATTATTCTTCTTCCTAACCAGTGTGTCAGCCCTTGGTGGCTCTCTCCCTCCAATGCATCCTACTATGCTACAAGAACAGTCTCTGAAAAGCACAAACCCTTCATATTGCAGGTCTTCCTGCAGTCAATGCCTTGACTTCCATTGTCTACAGGATTTAATCTACACTTGCAGAGCAGCCAAGTACAGAGTTTGAAACAAGTGCCTCGGAGCCAAACTGTCTGGATTCAGTTTTCAGTTGTACTGAGTACACGTTGGATAACTTAGAGTGGCACCTCGGGTTTTTCATCTGTAACATAGGATACCAACATCATAGGGTTCTTATAACAATCGAATGAGTTAATACTAGGAAATGGCAGAAAATAGTAAACTATACATGTGAACATTACTTATCTTTTGCTATGTAAAGAAAATAACTCCTTCATGTATAGCACTGATCCCCCCCACCTGTATTTTTTCCTTTTTACCTCAGCTTTCATTACTTATGTTAACACCCTCACATCCTTCACCACATCAGGCTACTTGCCATTTATTTTTGCACATATATTTGTTTTCCTCTAAATATCATCCTCATTACTTACCCTTCTCATTAGTTCTCCCTTTGGGAAAATTCTATTCAACTACTTGTTTATCACATACATCTTTAAAATAGTATGTACTTTATTGTTACATTATTTATTGCTTCCTCTTAGCTCAAGGATTGGAGCTGCAAGGACTCCTTTGTGTTTGTATCTGTGATCTCCCTTTCTGGAATAGTGCATGGGAAGTTATTAAACATTCAAGAAATGATTGATGTTGTAAAGAAGAAAGGAAGGGAGCAAGACAGAGGAGGGAAATTAGAGCTGTGAACAATATTCTGTGTACCGTGCAGGGTGCTAAATAGTCCACATGGATTAATTCAGTTTTAGCAGCAGCCCTAAGAGATATATATTAATAGTAACCCCATTATATAAACAGGAAAAATAAAACTGAGGCACAGAGTATTAACTTGACTCTGGAGTCTGTGCATCACAGCAGGGTACCTCCCATGGACAGCAAATACACGCTCCATCCCTCTTTCCAGTTCTCACCAGCACATATTCATGGAGAATTTCCTTCAACTGAGAGAAGTTCCGTATAGACTCAAGGAGAGATAATTTATGGTAATGTGGATATGAGGAAGACAGAACTGGAAGAACATAGGCTGATGAGTAGGAGTTTAAATCTCAGCTGTAAATCCTGCCAACAGATTTTCTTTGAGCAGATCTTTTAACAATTCCCAGGCTGTTTTCTTCACTGTAAAATGCCCATCACAATGCCAACTCTCCCCTCCTAAAGTTACTAGGAGAACAACAGGGGATATAAAGTATGTAAAGCTACAATTGCCATGATTTGCATACCATAGGGCTTCCATATCGCAATTTAGACTAGCTAGCTTTGCTAGCTTCCTGGCCTGGGAAAGAAAGTTAATAAATTATACTGCTCATTCTTGGTGGTTTTAAAGCATAGCCTTAACACTCCTTTGTAATAAATCCATTTGGTTTGGCTAAGTAAGAGTCTTGCTTCAAAGAAAATATTTTATGCATGTTTCAAACAAAAGCATTAAGAAATACTGGGGGGGAGGCCAGAATCTCCTGAAAGTGTAAGAAGTAAAGAAAATATAATCAGCTATTAAAGAAAGAGCAAAATGCTTTTGTTTGTACTGTACAAATAAAGCAAAATTTCTTTCAAAATCAAAACATCAGTGAATTAGTGCTCTAGAGTTTTAGTTCAGGATTTGAGAAAAGGCAACTTGAATTAATTCAACAATTCTTCTACAAGAATGAGTATGGAAAACTGAAAGGAAATCTTGAAACCCAGAGGAAGGATTGCAAGAGTTTCATGTTAATCTTAATTTAATTTTAGATACCTAATCACATTTGTAACTGCAGAAGCTATGAATATAGGAAAAATGAGACTTTCTAAAATTGAACTTTTGTTTGACAGGCTTTAACCTGTCTATTTTTCTTTTGCTTTGCTGACATTTCTGCAGTACATGATCAAAGACCAGCCAGTCTCTTATACTCAACATTTAGAAACAGTTACAAGAAGCAACTTAATTTATGACCATGAAGACCAAGGACATTTTTCACATGGTATAATTAAAAGTAGGTCAGTGGGAGAAAGGTGTAAGAGAAAGAGAGGTTGTCTAAATATTACACTGATAAATGGCAAATCCACCTTGAAACAATTTTTCCCCATCTTTCTCTTTATTTAGCAATGTCCTTCATTTTTACACTTAAAGAAAACTCAGTTTCCAAGATTCCATATTTTCCAAGCATTCTCTCTGTTAGTGTGCAATAGTATAGATGATTCATGGTAATTGATTTATAGTACTTTCCTCTACAGTCAAAAAGCAAACATGTTTTTTGCCTCTACTGTGGCCCTCTGAAGCCTGCCCAGCTCTTCCTCTCTGGGCAGAGTTCCCACCAGGGAATAACCAGGGAATAATAATAACCAGGGAATTCCTGCTGGTTGGGTGCATGTGCAGAAAACTCCATGCTACAGATCAGAGAGTGGTAGAATTCAGTTCAGACCCAGCTGGGCATTTAGAATTGAGGAAAAATAATAAGCAAAACTAATATCAAAAATTGGGGGGAATGCCACAACTTTGTAAGTTCAGAGTTTTCAAATCTTACAGGAATTCTATCTATCTCTAATGTGCTATGTGGTAGATGAAGCAAGGCCAAGTATCAAGTAAGGGAATAGGGTTGCAAGAAAAAGAAAACTGAAGAAACCATAGAAATGTCTGATTCAGTTCCAGAAAGTCACTCTTGTGAAACTCATGGGGCCTTAAGAAGAATGGTTTGTGTGCTCAGCTTGGGTTGGCTCAGCTATATGTGGGGAATAAAGAACTAATTGCATAAACTCTACCAAGTGTCTGGCAGCCTGACATAATTTTCCTTCATTTTTCCCACACACATCCCTTCTTATAGCCACGATTTCAAGCCTCAGCCTCCTCTAATCTCCTTTCTGCAGTGGAAAACGACATCCGTGCTGAGTGTGTGACTACTTGGCGGTAACACCCAGGCTTCACCATAATTGATCATCTTCCCATCAACGCTTGGCTCTTTGGCAAAGCTTGCCAGAGGTGTGGCTCTGAGCTCTGTCAGAGGAGTGTATTGCTAACACCTACCGCATGTATGGAGGGATGTACCTCCAACAAACCAGATTCTCTAGCAGGCTATTAATCAGTTGCAAACACTTCTACAACTGACAAGTAAAGACTGACATTTTTAAGGGAATGACTCTGTTGTGCATGTCTTTCAACACTTTTATGTTTTGAGTGGTATGTTTTTGGTAGGGTTGATGTGGCGTCTGATGGCCTTATAACCACAAATGCCTGAAGTATCTTTCTTTGAAATAATGTAGACCCTTTTTCCTAGCAAGCTGCCGAAAGCACAATTATACAATATGCCTAAGGGATAGATCTTGGTAGGCATATGAAAATAACTGTTTCTCCACAAAATCATCTTTTTGACATAATTCATCCAGTCTTGGAAACAACTGTAAAGTTTGTCATGATCACAAGGGTCTATGATGCCTTATTTTCCCACCTCTGAGAAATTCTACACCCAAAGAGTACTTTGTTCCTCATGATACTCCAAATTAATTCCTTTCTTGTGTTTATAATCTGTCCTGAGCTCTTAGGCTCAACTATACATTTTCGGATTTGGCTATAGAAGTCTGGGTGATGTGGCCTGTGCCTGTCTCCCAGTGACAGCAACTTTCTGCCAAGAGCGTTCATTCTAGACTCAAATTAAGCCTAGACCTCCCTGCGAGGGGGCCCTCTCACAGCTGAACTGAACTTTCCCGATACAAATGCCCATCACCTTCCAATTTACCTGGAGATCAAAAACTTACTTTTAGCCAGCATTTCCTTATGCCAAACACGAGTGGATTCCTTCCCTCAGCTCTCCACTGGGGAGTCCTCACGGGTCACATTCATCAGACCTGACCTCCTTCCACTAGAAGGAAATCCCTTGAGGACAGCAACTCTGCCTAATGTGTCTGTGGCCACATTCTTAGCTCTTAACCCATGCCTTGCCTGCAATAAACCATGTCTGTTTGCTGAGACTAGCATAACAATGTCACAAGTCGAGTGGCAGGAAGGCTAGAAGTTCAAGATCAACGTGCCCTCAAGGGTGGTATCCAGTGAGGTCGCATTCCCTGATTTGTCCTTGCTATGTGCCCATTCGTCCTTTCCTCTGCTTACGCACGCAGGAGAAAGGGAGGCACGCAAGCTTTTTGATGTCTCTCTTTTGTCAAATAAAGTTACCAACACCATGGGATTCAGACACCATTGTAACAAATTAAAATTTAATTTGAATTATCTCTCTAGAGGTCCTATATTCAAATACAATCACATTTTGGGACAGGACTTTAATGTATGAATTTGTGGAGAGCTGTGTATTGTGTATAACGGGTCCTCTGTACATATTTGTGGACTGAATCGTCAAACAAATGAACGGTTTCTTACTCCAAGTTGTTTTCTTACTGAAGAGATTCTTAGCTCATGAAAAAATGAACCACATCTTTCTTTGCTCCCAGTACCCATAGTGATAACTGGCACATGGTACATATACAATACACACTCACTGGATTGAGTTTAGGTTCAACCTTCAAGGCAAAGGTGGCCTGTAAAAATAGAGGGCTGTGTGTGTGTGTGTGTGTGTGTGTGTGTGTGTGTGTGTTTTCACTGAAAACAAATGTAATTTCATGACTTCCTGTGACCATACTAGAAATTAGCTGTAACTTTCCAGGCAGGCAGCAAACAAGCAAGCTCAGAAAAGAGGCAAATGAGTTGCTTGCAAATTCTGGGGCTTCCTAATTCTTTTTCTCTTTATAATGACAGTGTTTCTCTGTGAAATAATTTTCTTTTGATAAAAGGAGACCAGGTTCCCTGACCCCAGAAAGAAACGAAGCAGTGACTCCTGTGCATGAAACTTGACAAACAGCTCTTCTATCTTGCTCCCCTGATCTCCAGCAGTGAGACAAATAGACTCTGAAAATAAACTTTTTTCAAGTGGTTGGGGGACCACAGAATTCTTGTAGAGGCAGATCTTCAGATAATCCTTCATTTTGCTTTTCTTCATGAGAATATCGGGGCCCTGTCCACCATACCTACCTCAGATCCACAACTCCAATCATCCAATTTGCTCATCCTGCAGTGCCGAGCTCGGCAGCACAGTGAGCACCTCCTCCCCGGAGGCCCGTTCACAGTGGCATCCTCTTGTCTCCTGCAGTTGTCATCGACACTCACAGCATTCTCTGAGACTTTGCTCAAATGTACCACCTCCATCACTGACCAGGCAGATAATTAGGCATTGTGGCAAAGCATTTTCCCTTTAGCTAATCTGCATGAAGTTCTCTCTGCGGTTACAGAAAAGGAAAGTGAGCAACCAGTGAGCTCACAGCATTCTGTTAAATCAACTAAGACCAAAAATGCTAAGTCCTTCCCTTCCTCAAGGTGTCCTTTATGTAAAATTAGTCATCTCATGAATGACAACAAACGAAACTCGTACGGTGGTTGGTATCATAGCCTCAGAGCATCAGAATTCTCCCTGTCTATGTGCATATTTGTCCTTTCTTGGTTTGCCCTTGCCTAGATTTTCCTCAAGAAAATTTACAGTAAAGAATAGTAGTCAGCCTACATTTCTAGAATGTTTGACTGAATCAGTGGAAGAAGTTAACATAATCTGCAATAACATAAAGCATATGATGTATTACATGAACATTTTGATACAACAGTTTCTAAGACTGAGTGTTTATGAAAGGAACTGGAAGCTGAGATCCATATAATTATGTCTCTTTGGCAACAAAAGCAAGGCTTAGTTTAACTTTGGGATCTACACCTAGTTACAGAAAAAGCTTCACTCTACACTCCTAAAAATTCAGAAATGACCCCTGGGTCAGAAAACTTCAGGCCCAGCCAGCCACTGAACATGTCCTGGATCTTGTTCTTACCTCTGAGTCGCACTGTAGCTGTGGCAGAGTTTTGAGAACTTCTGTGACAATGCATCACCTCCAGTGGTTTTTGAAGGCTGATAGCCTTCTGCTCTGTGATTCTCCAACTCACAGGATGATTCAGTGTCTCCTTTTAGAACATATATTGCTTGGAGTATCTTGCTGGCCATGTCCCTGTGTGCTCATCAGGTAACCCTCAGTCAGTGAGGAATACAAACCAAAAGGGAGATGCTTCTCCGTCAATCCTCAGGGGGAACTTCCTGTGGGAAAATCTATCTGCTCCTCAGAAGGATCGCGCAGAATTGAACCCTAGCTGCCCAGGGCTAGAACCTTTTGGTGACAATCCCTCATTTTAGCTTTTCTTCCTCCCTCTTTTCACTTTTCCCTCTCCTTCCTCTCTCACAACTGTGTGATTTTGGTCAAGTTAGAAAACTTCTCTGCATCTCAGCTTCCTCATCGGGACCCGGGATAATAGCAGCACCTACCACATAGGGGGTGACAGGTAGATATCTAATAAAGCATCTATTAGCACCGGGTACAATAAGAACCTCACAAATGCTAACTCAAATAAAAGGGTATTCAAAGGAAAGCAAAGAACTACGAGAAACCACAGCATAGGAGAGCCCTCTACTTGCTGTGGATAGAGTCCAGAGTCTAAGTAAGGGAACATGAGATGTGTGGATGGCTGTAC
Organism: Dinomys branickii; assembly: GCA_004027595.1. Classification (NCBI taxonomy): domain Eukaryota; kingdom Metazoa; phylum Chordata; class Mammalia; order Rodentia; family Dinomyidae; genus Dinomys; species Dinomys branickii. Next base: position 227,937 of record PVLD010000853.1, on the reverse strand, counting down.
AGCCTGGGGTTCAGTCAAGGACAGAACCCAGAGATTCTTGTAGACCACGCTCACAGATGCCACCTTTCTCCAGAAGGCAATACAAAAGTGTTGAAAGTTTTAAGCAGGAACACGATGTGATAAAGTTTCTGGTTTCAGAAGATAATTTGGGAAGGTGTGCGGTGATGACTGGGAAGGGAGAACATATATCATGAAGAATAAACTCAAGCCATATTATATCCACACAGGAGGCACTTGCGTGGGGCTATCAACATCAGGCCATTCTCGCTCTCTCCGTTCCTCCTGCAGGAAGTAAATTATATCCCAAAGAAGAGACCAATGGCGCCCTTTCTTTTCCACTCTAGCATCATTAATGAGTGAAGAAATGATGATGATGGGCTGTGTGTTAGTTCTCTTTGGTGCTGAACAAATTGCCAAGATGTTATCAGATTAAATTCAAGCAGAATTATTACCGTTCTGTTTTGGAAGGTGGGAAGTCTGAAAGGGGTTTTGTTGGGCTAAAGCATGGTGTTGGTAGGGCCAGTTCCTTCTGGAGACTTCAGCAGAGAATTCATTCCTTGACTTTCCAAATTTCTGTAAGCAGCTTTCATCCCTTGGCCTGTGACCACTTCCCAAGCCACTGGTGTCTTTAAACCTCTCTCTGATTCTGAAACCAACTCTCTTGACCCACTTGCATTTACAACAACCCTTGTGGCCAGAGTGGACCTGCCTAGACAAGGCAGGGAAATCTCCAGTCTCAAGATCCATGATTTAATCACATCTGCAGTGTCCCTTTGGCAATGCAAAATAACAGTGTTCACAGGTACCAGGAGTGCATAAGGATGGGGACATTTTGATGGGCATTATTCTGCATGCTGCAGGTTGCAAATGATGGATTTAGGTTTCCAGTGTGTTTTCTCAGTACCTCTGATGTCTTCATTTGCCATTGAACAGTTCGACCTAAGGCTCCATTGAGCATGAGGCTTCTAAAAGGAGAACAATAGCTCTGGAGCTAACCTGAGGGGAGACTGCAAACAGACATCTGGTTAGGGTGTGAGATAAAGGAAGAGGGAGACATAAACTTACCACATTCCTTCTAAATCCCTCTCCCATAAAACAGCCACTGTTCAAGCATCACTCTTGAGATACTTCCAACAACTTTTTCCATTTTACAGGTAGAAAAGCTAATGCAAAGAACAAGTAAAGAACTCATCCAAGGTCACAGCAAATCCATGGCTAAGCAGGAAAGCTACTCCAACCCCTCAGTGGCCCCTTTTATAACATTCCCCAAAGCACACTTAGCCCTATCAAGACTTGGTTCTTAGATGTTCATATTTATCCAGACTCTGAAGTGAGGTATGCAGAATACAGCCCCATAGCAGGAAACATAACAATCTTCATTTTAATTCAACTGAGCTTACAGTAACTGCTATAATTTTCTTTCTGGTATTTGTAAGTCATTTAATAAAATTATTGCTGCAACTTTCAATAGCCCTGTGCCCTGTTCCAGGTCTCTCTCTCCCTCAGTTCATCATTTAATACCTGGTAAAATCTTGAAACTGATCATTATAGTTGAAATATCTGGAAGTTTTACAAAGAAAAAGAAAAAGAAAAACTTTTGCCTACCTGGGCTGGTATCAAGATATTTCCCAAAGAAGTCAGTTTTCTGAGAGGGTAGATAAAAACAGCTCATCTTCTCACTTTATTTCCCTAAACTATTTTTCCTTTCTTGACCACATTGTTAGCAGAAAGCATAAAATTTTCCCTACAGTGATGAGCTAAGAGGGCTGCAGAATCTGGTTTCCTTATTGTGGCATCCACAAATCCATATTAATCAACCCGGCATATACCCTGGTGCCTGCTGTCACTTCTTTGATATATGAGTCGAAGTTTTGCTGTGGATCTAACTGTCTCTGTGTGAATTACCCCCTGAGGTGGAGCTGGTATTCAGGAGTATGACAGGGGCTATGGAAGGTGCTGTCCTGTACATTTTGAGAGGAATCATGTCAATGTGACATCCATTAGTCACTTGTTTTCATCATGCAGAGAATCAAGAGCCAGAGCAAATCCGCTGGCATTCCAAAGTATGTCGCTCTTCTGAAAAACCTGTTCAAAGTTTCACTTTTTTGCTTTTCAGTTTGTTAAAATGTTTGTCCAACTGGAAGGTGAGCTATAAGAACTCAGCTGAGTTGAAACAAATAAAATGTCCTTTATGGTCCTCTCCTGGTTCTCTGCGGGGAGCTGGGACAGCCACCGGGTGATCAAATGTACCTGGTGCCAAAGAAAAGCATGCTTAAGACTAAAAGGATTCTGTTGACAAAAGAGAAAAACATGTCAACCAATTTTTCTTTCTAAAAAGAAGAGATAATTGATGTCTTCCTCATATCCTGTAGGACCATTGAAAGAGAGGACAAAAATGGTCATATTAGGGGAGTTAAAATGAAAAGACTACTTGAATTTGACAAAGGTCAAGTTCTAAACATTATTCTTTCGGGAGCCATGAGTGCTTAAAAAGTAGTCAGTTATCAGGAAAAGTTAGTTTACTGAAGTGAAATTGAATTGTATTGAATTATAAAAGTTGAGACAAGAAATAGTTCTATATGGCAATAGTGTTGTTGATACATAACTTATTGAAGGGTAATCTTACACATCTGACCCCCGGTGCTCAAATGTCTGCTCCACCAAGGTTGAATTCCAAGAAAACCGATTACTACATGGACCTAGAGAATCACAAACCCTAACCAGAGCAAACAGAAAGCAGCCACCAGCACCACAGCAAGAAAATAACTAAAGCCTCCACTGTCACTGTAACTTTCCTGATGCTTCTCATGCCTACATGATGATGCTTGCTCTCTTCATTGTACTTTCAAATGTTTCCTAAATGCTTCTCGTCCATAAAAATCACTGGCGAGACAGAGAACAATATCTATGCCCACCATGACCACCACCACACCCACCACCACCACCACAACACCATGCAAAAAGAGCCAAAATTAAATTTTGTGCTTCTTCCGCCCATGCAAGTTTTATGGTGTGCCAGTTCAGCTGCATGACATTTCTTAAGTACAACTTTTCCTTGGGTCAAATGTACTTAGGCAAATGAAATCAGATGAAGCTATCACTTTTAATGTCTCTTATCTTTTTATCTATAATGCCTGGCAATGGCAAATTCATCAGGGAAGATTACTCAAATCTATTAGCCCTTTATTGTGTAAAGGTGCTATTCTCAGAGCTGTTGAAAAGTTTTGAGAGACCCAGAGGAGAAATTGTCTCCTTTGTAGTATTATAGGGTAAACGGAGCCCTAGGCTTGGAGTAAGAGTAAGTGGGGTAGTCTCTCTGTTCTTTTATTTCCCCTAACTTTAGGTCTACTTAACCAAGATTGCATTTGAAATTGTGAAAAAGACCAAGTTACACAAGAAACAAAATCTGGAAATGCATTAGAAACTAGAGTAACCATGAAGGTCAGTATTTAATGATCTTAAAGCCCAAGTAGGTAAATGACTAAGAGACTCCACACTGCATGCATCTAAAAAGCTAGGCTTGTTCATAGTCCCTGTGTTTCTCTAGTGTTTACTGCAGTTTCTTGCACATAGTCAGAGCTCAAACCTATTTGAAAAAATAAAGAATGAGTGGGTGATTTAATAAATGACTGGTGTAAGAATAGGTACAAATAAATGCTTTGGCACAGTACATAATACATATGGCTGATTCATTGTGTCAACTTGAGAATTGTAGAAGTTTAACTAAGTGACTCCGCAGGGAGCCAGGGTTCTTACTTTGTAACCATCCTCTTCCTGTGCAAGGGAGGGTATGGAGATGGTGTCAGGGCTACACCTGCCCTGGAGCAGGCATAGCAGGCTTACAATACAAGGAACAGTTTGCTTTTCCCCTTTTGCTCCTGCTGCTTTTGCTGTCTTCTGCTGCCTTGAACTGTTGCCCCTGTGCCAGGCCACCCTTCCTTGGAGCCTGCTGATTATGGACTGAAACCTCTACACACTGCAAGGTAAATAAATCTTTCCTTCCTTAATTTTGGGCATTGGGCAGTTTGTCTCAGCAAGGGGAGAAAAGCAACTAACATAATAATAATAGTAAAAATGGCCAATTATTGGTCCAGTCATGAGAAGGAAATTTTGAAGACGGTTCCTGAGTGGGTAAGAGTGGGATAAAAGAAGGCACTGGAATGAGGGAAGGAAGTACATACAGGAGAATGGAGCACAGGTTTTATGGAAGTAATGAAGGAGTGCTAGAGAGCGAAGATAGACAAGTTGGCCTGGGCACAGGGCACTTTTGGGGGAAATGGAAGGTAAGATGGAGGTAATTTCTTTCCCTTTTGTAATATCTATCGTACCTTTTGGATCTTATTTACCCTTTCAGATTCTTACACTAGGGAGCCAATACCATGTTTATACATGTGGGTCTGATTTATTTCACTTATGAGTATGGCCTCTGGTTGCATTCATTTACCTATAAAAACCTCTCATTTATCTTTTTTATGGCTGAGTAATACTCCATTGTATAAAATATCACATCGTTTTTATTCATTCCTCAGTTGATGGACCTTTGGGTTGTTTCCAAGATTTAGCTATGACAAATTGGCTGCTATAAACATGGGTGCACATATATCACTGTGTTATGATGGTTTCAGTTTTTCTGGAACAAAAAGCCCAGAAGGGGAATAAATGGGTTAAGTGGGACCCATAATCCTAGTTTTGTGAGAATCTCCACCCTGATTTTCACAGTGGTTTCACATAATCTTGTGCTGTTATATCTAGTAATCTGAGCAACTTCGTTGAAGATAACAATATGTAATACAACAACCATTGTCAATTTCCTATCATCTTGTTCTGAAACCCTGTACCATTTTTATTGTCTTTGTGGGGGTTTTTTTGTCTTTTTTATATTTTTGTTGTTTTCTCTCTTTAAAAAACAGATACATAAATAAAATCAAAGCAGTTAAGTCACACAATCTTTTTAAAAAAGGAGGGTAGTGTGGGCACAGTTGATGGAGAGCTGTCCGTGCAGAACTCTAGCATTCCATATTATTTGGTGGTCTAGATGCTCAAGGGAACTCAGAGTGAGTAACAAATATTGCAGGGACCTCACGATGTAGCACAGGCAATTACTCAATCACTTACCAATGAGAAGTTGTCAACCAAGGCTAAGGGAGCAAAACATATTGGCTGGGCGCCAGCTGGGTGGGTGCTCGTGGAGGAGGTGGCTCCTGGGCACGAATGTGAATTATTGGTAAGAGTTGGCAAAAGTAATGCGGAGCCAAGGCAGTCATGGTGAATTTGGTGATTTTTTGAGCAATGCAGTTATCCCACTTGACCTTTACTTTAGTCACCATAGTCTTACAACTTCGACCAACATCGAACTCTTCCTCTGGTTTCCTACATCATGCGAAGGTGCACCAGCTGATTGCTCTCTTCCTCTTTCATTACTCTCTTGCACTTATTGTAGTTTTACCTCCTATGAGAAGAAAGTAAGTTATGTGTCCTTGTCCTGAACTACTCCCCTGTGCTTTTAAATCAGTGGGAAGAGGCTACCCATACTACACCCATACAATGAACTTCTTGTTCCCCTGTGTGTTTGCAGCCATGTCCTTGATTCCTCCATTCTCACTTTTACCCCACGGCCTCCTGGAACCATCCCCATCTGGCTCTCCCTCTTCGTTGTGTTCCACTGCCCTACTTTATTCTTCCCCTTTGGCACTGACACTTCCTAGCCCCTGACTTTTGACTTCTGCCCCAGGACTGTGGTTTAGAGCTTTGACTAGTGCGTGGCAGTCCTGGCTAATTTCCCACCTCCAGCCACTAGGATCACATGACCCATTTCTGTGGCTTGATCTGGCAATGATCTGATTCTACAGAAATTCCACAAATCAGATACTGCCTAAGAGATCACCAGAACATACAGTAGATTCTTAATAAAGGTTTTAAGTAATTAATTTCTTAAATGTTCATATTTTTCCCTTTTGGCAGCCTTACAAGTTTCTTTATATTAGGGATATGATGCCTGTCTATGAAAATTCTTGGTCATAGATAGCACTCTCCTATAGTGAGACCCGCCCTTCAAATTCAAAGAACAATTCCTTTGACCTCTACCAAGGCAGCTTTCTTTGAGGGGCCCATGTACCAAGGGCAGAAATACAGACTTCGTGAACTGCATCTTAAGCATAGCCCGTGGTGCGCAGTCTGTGTAACTTCCCTGTAAGTTAGACAAGTACTTATAATGAAAGGTTTGTGAGTTCAGAAAGCCCCGGGGTATTCGAAAAGACAGTTCACCTTTCTGTCTGGGAAGAAAATGACAGCTCTCCTCACTGGGATTAGGCTTCAGATATTCAAGAGGAAAGAAAGAAAATGTGTGAGTAATGTATTGGACCCACTGCAGGAAATGTGGTGCCTCTTGAGCATTACCCCTGTGGAATCAGATGCCTAATGTATTGACAGTGCACCAAGGCGTTGGGGATCACTTCAGGAAGGGATAGTGTCTCTGCAGCTCCATGGACCACCAGTGAGGTACCGGATGAATGGCACAACAGCCAAGCCATTTGCCTTCCACAGCAGCATATTTCCTAAAGATTTTTCAGACTGGTGTCCTTCTTTCAACTCTGCTTCTACCCAAGTCTCAGTCGTCCTGCCCTTTTTAGATGGCAGCAGCCAATCTCATTCTAACTCCCTAGTCCAGAACTCACTACCTCAACTGTGTAGTCTTTGTGTCCCAGAAAGTGAATTAAAACTCAGTTAAATCCTTTTCTGCTAAAAAAAAAAAAAAAACAAAAAACTTCTCAATGATTCTATTTTCTGCAGAATGAAAAATAGAGTTACCTGTCATGGCATGGAAAGTTCATATGAGCTGGCCCAAGACCAGAGTCTCATCTCCCTACCCACCCCATCTACTGCCATCTGCCTGCTCCTTTTTTCAAACTGATAGTATCAAATTTTAACTATTTTTTAAATTTTTTCAACTATACCGTGGTATTCCCAATGAGCAAACCTGTAGTGATACAATTTTCTCTACCTGTGACAACTTTCCACTCCTCTTCACCTGGGGAACTCTGTTTTTCTTAAAGATTTAGCTTAGATATCAATCAGATTCTGTATGTCTGACCTTCACTGACCCTCAGCAGGCATGATCAGACACCCCATTTCACTGTGGACAGCTACCACCCTCTGCACTACACTCTCCCAGCATTCTCCTGTCTCCTGGTTGGCTTTTGCCAGTTCACAATATTACCTATCCCACATTCTGTTTTGAATCCTGAAACTCAAGCCAGAGTAGAACCTCATGAGTGTAGGCAATCCTAAATAAGATCCTCTAAAATTTACATTCTTCCCAAAGAATTCAGCATAGTAGTGGTCCCTCAATAAACATTTCTTAAACACATCAAAGTGAGTACATTTATGAAACATTCTTAGGAAATGAATAAAACACAAAAGCATGAACAAGTGCTGGGGGTCAGGCAAGGTGGGCTGAGGGCTAATCCAAACAGTTAAACAAGGAGGGCTGGAGCTCTCAAACAAAATGAACCAGGAGAAAAACTGAGCAATGATTGAAATGAGAGGATTTGATGCATTCCCACTATCAAGACTTCAAACTAAAGCTTTTGGAAAAAATAGCATTATCTTTGAATTTCTGCAAGAGAGCTTGGGTACCTTCTCTAAGCCTCCAGAATATGATTTATTGTATTATTGACTGAGAAAAGGAAGCCTGACCCTGGGGAATGATTTAATGATAGTCTCTAAGGAGTCAAAAAGGTGACACTTGTCCATGAAAATAGAGGTTTGAAAGAGAAAGAAGAAGCTGTAGATATAAATTATGCAGTGTTTTGGTGCTTTTGATATTATGTCTCAAGAAAGGCTAATGTAAAGTAAGAAGAGAGCAGTGAAACTTTTTGATTAAATAACAAAGCCAGATTAATATTTAAGGGCCAGTGTATCTATGAGTGTGGACAACTAAAAAGGGAGAGAAATGATTAGAAGAAATATTTAAGGTTTTGCATTAACAATGATTTAGTTCACTTTGTTTGGCATATCCATGATAAGAAAAGTGCAATAAAACATCAGGATCAGCATCTCCCTCCCCAGATTTCAGCCACTACTGAGCCATAAACTGTCATTTCCAAGATCTGCAGTAATTATTCAGAAGACTCACAATCTTAGTGTTTTGTGCTACTATGACAAATTACCTCAGACTGGGTAATTTAGAAAGAACAGAAGTTTATCTTTCACAATCTGGAGACTGATTGTCCAAGGCACTGATTGGTTCAGCGTCTGATGTGAACCCATCTCTGATTCTTTGGTGCTTCAACCTCCAGAGAGGAAGAACACAACTTTTTTGTGTGTGGGGGAAAGTACAGAAGTAAAAGGATGGACCTCTCTTTGTCCAGCCCTTTTGTAAGGGGCTCCTACTTTCATTTCTCAACTATCTCCCAACAGTCATAGCTATGTTAATATTCTCACCTTGGGGAATAAGTTTCAACATGACTTTTAGAGGGAACCAAAACTCTCAAGCCATAGCCCCATTCACTTAGTCACCCTTCCATAGACTAAACAGTAAAGAACAAGGGGGTGACCCTCCTTGTACAACTACATCTACATTGCACCATGTCTGACAGTCCCAGGAAAGCATAGGTGATGCTAGAGGCTGCTAATCAGCTATTTTCAAGCGTACATTCTTTACTTCAAATCCATGCTCATTGTGATGGAAGAAACCTTCCACATACTGCTCAATTGGTCAGCTCAGAAGGCCTTGAAAGGCCAAAGATTACTCTATTGTAGCACTGGCTTTTTTCCATGGTAAAATTGCCAATGTGAAGAGGTACTGACATGCTTGTAGTCTTGTTTAGTAAGAGTCCATTACTCTGGTCTCATTCAAAGTCGCTACAAAGAATTCATATGCCTGGGTTTATCTCTGCTTTTCATTGAGAAGATATTTTTTCCCAATTGAGTAACTGGGAACAGAGTTACATATCTTAGACCAATCATGAAGCTTCAGCATCCAGGTTAGTTTCATTTAAAAAATATGTGGGGTCCTGAGGCAGGGCACTCACCAGCAGAGCTCTAGAACATGGAGTTTGTAGACCATTAAGGCCTTACAACAAACAGTGTGCTTCTGCACAACCTCAGCTTTTCCAGTGCAAAATCAGTGCTGAGAATTGCCATTATAGCATTCCTTCTCTCTCTGAAATCCTGAAAATACGTAAAAAGGAAGCTCCCCCCCGCAAAAAAGTGAAAGCCAAAACATGAACTAAAATAAAATTTACATAAGATACAGACTGAGTACACCATCAATGTGGAGTCAAGTAGTAAGTAAATTTAGGGTGACACTGAATGAGTTTCACATCACCGGACCCTATGAACTCTCTTCCTGCCTCATTTTTTTATCCATTTACAAATTGGAGAGTGTATTATTCAGGTTTTTGTTGCTGCAATAAAGTACCTGAGGGGAACAACTCAGGAAGAAAGGTTTGCTTTTGACTCATTCTTTAGAGGTGCCATTTCATAATCACTTTGCTTCATTGATTCTGGCTCTGTAATGAGGCAGCACATCTGAGTGCCCTCACTACTGGATGGTGCTATGTTCAAGGAAGTTCTCCTACTATAGTTTGCTCTGCCACATATCAATCACCTCTGGAAACACCCTTACAGACACAGCTGGAAGTGCACCTTATTAATTTCTTAGGCATTTCTCAATCCAATTAAGTTGACAATATTCAAGATTAACCATCACAATGAGGTCAAATCAAAACCAAGAGTCACACTCAAATATATTCAGCTGAGAAGCATATAGCTTAAATGCATGAATCATAAACATTATAAAGTAGGAGAATTTTGCACAATGGTAAAAAAAGTTATTTATCTAATATTTTCAATTTTAATTGTTAAAAAAATGACCTGCACCAAACTAAAGACCATTCAGGTTTGAATCAACTTATGGAGAACAAGTAGGTAGACTCTGTCACCTGTAATTTCTAAGGTCCCTTCCAATATGGTCTCTTTTCACAGAATTATACCAATTTTGCAGAACAGTAACATTTAAATGCTCCAAGGCTTTGCAGTCTAGACTGGCTGGAGTCATCACTGATTTTCTTGAACACGTACATAGGGATGAAGATGGGATGGGGATGATGGAAATGAAATGCTGTGTTCAATAATAAAAGGAAAATACATTCAATAACAACATTACCTGTAAAGAGGCAAAATGTGATAACGGCACTCCGCACTTGCTGTGCTAATGCTCTGCTTAGACAGTCAAGAGAAATGCTTTGTGTGCTCCCCCTAGGCTTCCCTAGGAGCTGGAAGAAAACCAAGAGATTCCAGAGAGTAAGCTGCTTCTTGGAAGAAATGCATAAAAAAACTCCAAAGCAAACCAAGTTACCCCAAACATACAAACCCATGCATTTGATTAATGACTACGTATCAATCAATACTGGGCTCCATGCATAAGGGGTTCTGAGATCATACATAGAAGGGTGGTAAGTGTGTGAAGGAGTCCAGGGAAGCTCTGCAGAAGAAATAATCTTCAAAATGAACCCTGAAGGGTAAATGACCTTTTGATGGCAGGCAGGAAAGGCAAGGGCTCCTAGGCTGAATGAAAAACATCATACAAACGCCGGGAAGAAGGAGACCAAGACACATTTGGGAAACACAAATAGTTCAGTATGGTTGGACAGACAGTACCACAGTTTGGCGGAAAAAATCATGCAGTAAAATTAAATGAAAGCTGTGTGACCTCAGACAATTCACTTTATCTCACAGAAAAGTACTTTTCAGAAAGTAATAAAGTACCTATTTTATAGAATTTCTAAGAGCTTTTTAAAAACTACGGTGTATGTTACCAAGACCTCAACACGTTGATTTTCCTGGTTAGTATAAATAAGTGTTATAATGTCAAGGCAAAATAAAACTTTACTGTTGTCACCAAAAAAAAAACTGTCTTTAATCTTGTCCCACATTATTAATTGGGTAGAGGAGGTGGGGGTTCATGACGCAGACCTCCCACTCAAGACTGAGACATTCATTTCACCAGCTGCTAGCTGCTTTGGCTGTTGATGGCTAACTCTTTTGCACTGCCAATCCAAGAATTGCCCTCTTCCAGTGGGAACCTGCTTGTAAAAGGCTACACTCTCAAATTCAACTTGCATGCAATGAAGTGTTAACGGAAAAGTACAAATTCCCAGCCATCTTGCTTAGATTTGAAACAGTTCTGCAGGACTGTTCCAGATTCAGAACTCCCTGCAGGCCAAGCTGAGGCCCCTGTTGTTACTGTATTGTAGGTGAAGTATTCCTTCTACCCATTCCTGATTCCTTCTCTCCCTTACTGGGGCTGGTCCCAGTGCTTCTCTACAAATTTTTGTATACAGATCTCTATCTCAATATCTGATTCCAAGTAACTTGACTCAAAGCAGTTACATTCTGTTAATTTGTTGCAATATAAGAACCTCAGTGATTCACCTTAAAACTTATTGACCAGGGCCTAAGGTACAACTGCCTTGCCCTGGGCAGAATTCCACCCTGGAGTAGTTTTCAGTGGCCTCAGAGTACTCTCAGTAGTATTTCTACTAAAGAGCTGACAGAGAGGGCATAAACTCCTTGCCTTGGAGACGTGAACAAGAAACAAGATTCAACCATTCCATGACCTCCAAATATATTAGATGCCACCAAAGAAAGGCAGAAGAAAACAGTTTTCATGACACAGAGCACTATGCATTTCCTGCTGCCTCAGCATCATAAGGAGGGTTATCCTGTCCTGAACAATTTCTGCGTTAGCATGGAGGCGCACCCCAAAGTAGCTCAGTGAAGACACTAGTGTCAATTGCACGCAAATATTCTTCCACAGGAACTGGGAGGCCACAAGTGGAAGATCTGGTCCTCTACTATATTAGAAACAGGAAATGAAGAAGGGTGGAGGAGAATTTGTTTCCTTCCAGGCGAGAGGCCAGATGAAGGCTTAGGAATACTACCAGGAGCCCAGACTCTCCTCCTCAGAGTGCTGGTGCCTGGTCCTACTGGGGCTCTTTCCTTGGTAGGAAAGGCTGGCTGCATTTCTGAAATCAGCCTCACCTTTCCCTACCCCACCTCTAACCAGAACCCACAGTGGATGCTTAACGCTCACATGCCCAAAATGGATATGTATTGAAAAACTAACTAAACCTGCGCTTGGCAAGGTTTCTTCATTTTGCAAACAAGGAAAGCACACACTTACAGGAGTGAGAATAAGTTTCTCACATATTTTACCGTACTTTCCACTTTGTTGAGAAGTCAGCAGAGAACTTCATTGAAAATCCACTAAAACAGTTAGCACAGACTAGCAAACTTAGCTTTCAAGCTCCCACAATAAAGAAAGCTCTTTAATAGACCCCCAGCACCCTTCATAATGCTCAGGCATAGGATAGTTTAGCAAAAATATCCAAAAGAGACAAAGACACATTTAAAAATTATACTCACTGAAAACTATTTTCATTTCTCATAGAAGAAATGAGTACGATGGCGGTTACTAGCAATTAGAAAGAGAGGAGGGATAGAGGGAGACTGGTTAACAGATTTAAAAATACAATTACAAAGAAGGAGACCTTTTTTCCACAGCACAGCAATCAGACCACAATTTAGAACAATGTCTTATAAATTTTACAAAGATGCCATAGGAAAGAAGTTCAAAACCTCCCAAAATATTGATAAATGTTTGAGGAGATGAAAATGCTAATCTCTCTGATGCAGCACTGCAAACACTGGATTAAGAGTGTATCAGAGAATAGTCACTCACGTTACTTTCTCCTCAGTTGTATCTTAAAAAATCACAGTAAACGGTTGAATAGTAAACTGTTGAATGATTCAGAAATGTGCACCCCAAGATAATCACAAACATCCACTGAATGCCTCCAATGGCTTAAAATGCTACTGGTATGCCAGTAACTGGCATTCACGTACAGCCCAGACTCTTCTCTGAACTGCAAACTTTATTTTCAGATGTTCACTTGGTAGCTCACTTGGATGCCTAATAAACGTCTCAAATGGAATATGCCCATAAGTCATTTACTTCACTTCATTTGCCCATTTGTTTTGTTCTGTTTTCTGAGAGTTCTCACCATGTCACCCAAGCTGGCCTTAAAATCATGATCCTCCTCCTGTGATTATAAATCACCACACCAGGCCAAAAGTGAACTCTTGATGTTTTCTTCTGTATTACACAGTTTTTCCACAAGTAGGACAAAATACCTAACATCCTCAGTTTAAAGGAGAACTTTATTTTGGCTCACAGTTTCTTAGATTTTTAGCCCATGGTCAGCTGACTCTCAGGACTATGGAAAAAAGACACTGTTAAAGAAAACAGTATCTACTTCTCTTGAAAATTTAGAGGTAGATAGACTGAAAAACTTTATAACTCATGGAGCACTGAGGAGTTTCTCAGGGTGGTCTTACCTCATTAGTAGTGAATAATAATTCTCAACTCTATAGCACTCTAGTTTCACCTAACAAGTCTTGAAAGACCTGAAAGTATATGGACAGTTAAGATCTTTAGTTTATACTATGAAAACACCAACGAGAGATTAGTCTGGCAAGTTTTAACACTGTCAATATTTGAACCGTGTATGCTGAACCATATGTGTTTGAATCATATATGTTGGGCAATGGAGATACATTAATAGATTTTTTTATCAAGGGCTCATCATATCTACAATTGAATGAACAAATACTACAGAGAGATGTCGTATAGTGCAATATCTTGGCAGGGAGGTTTAAATCCAGGTACTGATTAAAACTCTAAATTATCTTAGAGAGTTGCTGGGAACTATTGAAGAAGGGAGAAAAATGAATGTGTGGAAAGCCCTAGAATAGAATCACTGAAAAAACATAGATATATCCATAGGAATTTTAGGAAGTTTTCTTACAATGTGCAATATAATATTCTTCAGTATTTCTAAGAAATCTTCAGTAAAATGTCTAGATTTTGAAAGTTTTTCTTGGAGTTGGATCAGTGACTTGTCCTGAGATGTAACATTTTACTGAGATAGGTACTGAGATAAGAACAGAAAGAAGAATTTTAGTTTTTAAAATTTAATTTGATTAGTATGTGTTTTTGGTACACAGTGTTCACATTCCTCATGTAGAGTTACTGCATGCACCATAACAATCATTTCCTTTCTCATCCCCTTTTCCTCTCCTCCCTTCTCCGTCCATTTCTTGATCGATGTGCTTCTTAGTATCTATATTTTATTGTGATCCTTATTTATAATTTGGGTTTCTCATATAAGTAAAACCATGCAACATTGTCTACTTTAAGCTTGTATATCTGATTTATTTCACTTAACATTATGATCTCACTTAACAGTAATTTAACATTGTGGTCTCATTTTCCTACAAATAGATTTGGGGGGAAAAGTAATATTTTTAGAACCTGGAACCTTTGATATTCCCTTATCTTAATGTATTGGGTAGGTAAGTGTTGGTTATTAGAGATATGCTGTGTTGTGCTATTATCACAAAGCTCATGGTTTCTATAATATAATCTTGTTTAGACTGGATGATGATTAGTCATATCCTATTCATTGATTTAAAAATAGTTTTTAATGTGTATATGTTAACCCATTTTCTGTTACTATAACAAAATACCTGGGGAAGATTTACTTTGTAAATAAAATAGGTTTATTTAACACATTTATGGACACTAAATAACAAAATTCAGAGCACTGTCTTAGTGGAGTTGCCCCATGTGTAAATAGAAAAGATTACATCTCAAAACAGTGAGCCAGAGAGAGATCCAGGGATTGGAATTTGATCTTATAATATCTCACTCTCTTAAGAGCTGAGCTACATTAATTATTTCCAGAGCAGCTCCTCCAGTTAACCTAGGACATCCTGTTAGGACCCTTCACTTGAAGTTCCACCACCACTCAGGACTGCCATACTGCAGACAAAGCTCCCAACACATGAACTCTCGGGAAACACTTAACGCACATCCAAGACATGGTAACTACTATGAGACAAGCTGTATTTTAAGGGTATTCTGGTAGGGTTTATCTTGTGACTGAGATAGTAAAGAGAATGAAAGATTAACAGTGTAGGCAGATAATAAGTAAAATAAGTGAGTTAAAAATAATATGTGACGATGTTATAAAAATTCAGTGAAGCACAAAGGACAGTTCTGGGGGTAGGGCTTTTCTTAGATGAAGTGTCACTATGTGTCCTGGTTGGTCTTGAACTCCTAGACTCAAACAATCCTTCTGCTTCAGCCTCTTACGCACCTAGGACCATAGATACATACCATGACACCCAGCTGCTGAAATTTTTTGATACAGTGGTCACAAAAGACCTGACTAAGACAGTGACATTGGAGTGAACTGTAGAAAACGGTCAAGGAATCTTAGGAAGGTGAGTGTTTCACACAGAGGAGCTGAGATGTCCCCAAGAAAGCAAAGAGGCCAGAGTACTACATAGAAAATGGCAAGAGATGAAAGGGGGAAAACAGAGTAGGAGTGAGGATAAGATCACGGAGGACCTTGGAAACCATTCTGAGACTGGCTTTGAGTGCTGTAGAAGCCCTCCGGAAATTCTGAGCCACTTTATCTGCCTTGAAGTAAGGGTTGAAAAGAGACTAAAGGGATTCAGAATTGGAGTCAGGAAGACTGTAAAAGGTGATAGTACCTGAGACCAGCATGGTGGCAGCAGAGATGATGAGAAGGGATATGGGTCTGGATTTATCCTGACAATCAACACCACAAAATTTGCTGATGGATTTAATGCCAGTGATTTGCATGTTCGACGTAGTTACACTTGGAGAGACATTGAATCCCTTTTTAATATGAACTACAGGGCCGTGCTTAACTTGAAAAGCCATGAGCAAGTTCTAAGCTTAGAAGCGTATCTTCATAGAAAAATGAAAAATTTAAATCACTACTTTTTAAAAGTGGTTATATATTCTTTCCTAACTGCTAAAGAGAGAGCCTGAGGTTTGATAATACCAATCTTTATAGGCTGATTTTGAAAGAATTTGAGTTTAATCTCAATAATAAGGCATCATTTCAGCTATGTGAAAATATGATAACTGAAATGCTGAATGCAATTTTTAATTTTTTAGTTTGGGAGTGATAAAGAGAAAAGGAACTAAAGATCTCGCTTGCTTTATTAATTGTTCATTCCTTTCAGCATCTTAGTCACAAGTCTTCAATTATAAGGAATCCTTGTTCTTTCTGATACAGATGTCTCTGAATTTCTCATCCCAATATTGACATAAAATCAAGTCCATGAGTGGGAGGCCCTCATTGCATGCAGCAGGTCACCCTGGGCTCTGGATGTGAAGGAATAATTACGGGTCTTTCTACCTGGCTCCAGTTAGCTTCAAATTTTTTGCAGCTGCTCTATTTGTAGATGGTTGGGAAATATGCCTGTCAGAAGTGGAGAGAGATTCTTTCTTTTTTCTTTCCCAAATACACACCTTATCTCTCACAGTTTAAAAAAAAAAATCAAATATCATTAGGTTTCCAAAAATATTTGTCTTGGAACTTTGAAAGAATTCTTACTCTGTGAGAAAGTGTTATTTCAGAGAAGGCAGAGAATGAATCTCCTGATGATGTAGACAATCCAAACAACTGCAGGGGCTTGGTTGCCGAATGCAGACGTGGACCTTCTGCGGCCTCCCTGTTTAGCTGGGGGCCTCAGGGAGGTGATCTTACTTGGAAATACGCCAAAAGGAAATCAATAAGTCCAGTGGGAGCCAGAATTCCCTATTTTTGATTACCAATCAAATCAGCACCCAATAGCATGCCAAAAGAGCCAGAGAACAGTGAATTGCTATGTACGCCCTAGAAATATAGAATGATATCCCCACTTTTGAAGGAACATTAGAAACCTGGTGATCAATAGATAAAAATGAGAGCTCTGAATTTTAGTCTAACTTCCCTACCTCTATCCTGTATTTGGTGGTCACCCAGAGAAAAAGTAATTATCAGACAGTTGGGAGCAGAAATATACAAATTTGTGCCTGCAGCCCCTGCAGACGTCAAAAGGGATTTCTCAGGCTTAGATATGTGTTCAGACACTTTTCCACTTTGTTTTCCTTTGTCTGCTCATATTGCAGTGCACTTTTTCCTTGAGTGTACTGTTATGAGAAATTTTATGGTGTTCCCACCTACTACAGATTTCAGAAGCCAAACCTGCAGGTCATATATAACACTGGCTCTGGTTGCTACACCCTGAACCTGAGCAATATGAATTGTAAGTATTGGAGCTCCAAGTGTTTAGTTATGGTTAATTTATAACTAAACACACTAGTATTTGGTGAAACAAAAAGGTCATTAGTGTCTTACCAGGAAGCAATTAAATTAACAGCTCAAAGCCATTCATCAAATCACAAAACAGATGCTGAACTCCTCCATAAGAAATCAGATTCTATAATGCAGGAAAAGGACTAAATTCAAAACATAGCCAAACACTCCCACCTCCCTCAGCTTCTATCAAAACGAAAATCTACCTCTTTCATCTGTAGCCAGAGTCCCAGAGCTCTTTACATTTCAGAGAAGCCCATAGAGAAAGAGAGAACTAAAGAAATCAACCAGAACAATTCCCCAGACTTATTCATGAAGTCATTCTCTGTTTCCCCTACCACCCACCAACAACATTTCCCTCATTAACTATGTGCATTTTGGCTGCCAAAGTATGAGTAGTAAGATTATTATCATGTAATAAAACAATATGCTCACATTATGTGATATGCAGTAGAACATTACGTGGTATTTATATTTCCCTAAAAAAATCCATTGTAATTGTCTTTGGTAAAAATTTTTTTTTTAATTCTTATTATCTACCATGTACTGGGAATGCAATAGGGCTAAATACTCAGATCAATAAACCACAGTTCTGCCCTTAAGGAGTATGACCTAGGAAATGTGAAGGAAGAACATAAACATGGCATATTAAAATAGCCTCTGAGTTTGAGAGCCAGCAAAACTGGATTCTGGTCTTGACATTGTCATTTATTAGCCAATTGACTTTGGAAAATGAGTTTAATTTGCCTAAGCCAGCAGGTTCATATGTTAAATGGAAATGATGCTTAACTCATGGAGTTGTTTTAAAAACATAACAGGGAAATGATGTTTCAGCAAAAATTAGAGGGCACATTCAGATTAGGGTAATTTGAGAAGACTGACATAAAAAGACTATGAATGTGGAAGTACGTTGTAAGGACACCAGTCAGGACAATGTAACAGTCAATGGCCAACAAGAGTGGGTCTCCCTATGCATGATGAAGGAGAGAGAAAGGCAGTTGCCAAAACCCCAACACAGGGGCAGCGGTACAGAGGGTACTCTAAAGAAGTTAGGGTCCCAGTCGGC
The DNA here is from genome assembly GCA_004027595.1 of Dinomys branickii. NCBI lineage: Eukaryota > Metazoa > Chordata > Mammalia > Rodentia > Dinomyidae > Dinomys > Dinomys branickii. The sequence continues at coordinate 209,628 of PVLD010000853.1, read as the reverse complement.
TTTATGTGATTGTGGCAATCATTTTCTCAATCACCTACCTCAGCTGGCTGAACTCAGCATTACCCAGTAAGATAGCACACATGGCTTATTCTACACAGAGCAGGGTGTAGAAGGCTAGAGGAAGGATCTGTAAAGACCTATCCAAATTAGTTATAAAATCTAGAATGCATAATAATATGAATGATCCTAACACTGAATGATTGCTATGCATGGATGCATGGAATATAATATACACATACATTTTATCATTTACTCCTGTAAGAAAGATATAATTATTACTTTCAAATTGTTTATGAAATATATGAGGCAAAACAATGCTAAGTAATTTTAAATAGATAAATACAGTAGGAACCCACAATGCAATTTGACCCTTAGCGTTTATAGGTACAATGATTCTCCACCTATCTCTCTCAGTATAAACATATTAATGAATTGATACTGCTAAGATTTCCCACAGCATTTCATCTGTGGGAGGAAATTTCTTAATTGCCTGCAGCCACTGGCTTTTGTTGTAATATATCCCAAGTTGTCCTCGTCAGGTCTGGGCAGTGCCTCACTTTCTTAGATAAGTACTTAAAGAGATGATTAAATCAAATCATTCATACAGTTAATGCCCATCTAAATCACAGGATGAGGAGGTAACATGCAGGTTACTGTTGCAGGCACACTATTATCTCAACACTGTCATGTTCTCCACTTGCTGCTAGCTCAGGGTAACTGTGGACAAGCTACTTAGCCTTGTTTTCTTAATTTGTTTCCTCACCAGTAAATTGGCAAAGCGAGGGAAGGAAGATAAATTGGGCAAGACAACTTTTAAGGTTTCCACTCCAAAATTCCATATATTGATTCTATTTTTCATGGTATGAAATTCTCACTGTGTAGCTCTGTGCACTTAGTGATTACTTGAAATAAGCTTTCTCTGTTAGTGTTCAGAGTACAGTTTGACATTGATTCGATCATGATTAATTTTTTCCTAGTGTGACCTTTTCACCAAGACCCTCCCCCAAATTCCAGAATACATACAATCAGAAATAAAGGAAAAATTTATTATATAATTCAAAAATGAGTAAGGACTATGTAGAATGAGACTGTGAAGTTACCTTATTGAGTTTTTAGTACATGCAGACATTCTACTAAGGATTGCACAGGTTTTAAGTAACTAAGAAATACAATAACTGAATGAAAAGTGGAAAATGTCTAATGTTTTACTAACTAGACAATGTTGGGACATAATTCTTCATGGATTATTTCTAGCTGTACTTCACATTTTGTGAACAGTAGCATGATTTGTCTTTATCTTTTCGAGGCTGTTGTGTAACATTAGACGGTAGAGATAATGACTCTTCGGAATTAGAGGTCAGATTTCCTTACTGCTCATTATAAAAGACTGCAAGTCTTTAGGCTCAGAATTCTTTGGCTGTGACAAACCCATTGTGTGTATGTGTGGCTTCTATGTGTACAACACTTGCATCACTCCAATGACCATGAGGATGGTTTATTAAGGAAAGAGAATAAAGAAACTATTGCCATCGCTTCTCGGCCTTTTGGCTAAGATCAAGTGAAGAAACTATTGCCTACGAGATGCTCCTTCTGCATTATGAATAACATCTTTCATTTCTGACCCAATAGTCTTATTTACTGGCTATAGCCAGAAAAGCATCACAGGTTCACTTGTTATCTTGTACGTAGGATAAAAGATCCTCCATGAATCTTGACAAACATGTGACCTTCAGCCATTCCTTTTATCTATTTGAGTTTCATATTTTTATCTATAAAATGGCCTTTCTGTGGGGCTGGGGATATAGCTAAGTGGAATAAGTGCTTGCCTAGCAAGCGCAGGGTCCTGAGTTCGATCCCCAGTACCACAAAAAAAAAAAAAAAATGGCCTTTCTGTATCTTTGTTTTTCTGGTTCTTAGTCTTTGAAAATAGCTCAAATGGATATTTTTAAAGTATCTGTGTGTGCCTAGCACTTAACGTTTCTAAACAAACAAACAAATAATGCATCGTTCTAACTGCAGTATGGGATGGAGACTCAGCTGGAGAAGTAGGCACTGGTCACCCGCACTGTAAGGGGCCTTCATCTAGTTGTGAGGGGCGATAGAAAAAAAACAAATGAAAAATTAACAAAGGAAATTATGAAATGAAGTAGTAATGAATGTCAGGAAGAAAAACAAGCAGAGATGGAGCGGAAATGGTAAGTACTGCTACTTTTGATAGCATGCTCAAGAAAGGACTTATTGAGGACATAAATTTTTTTGAGCGATTCTATTTATGGGAATTCTTCAGCATAGGCAAATCTTTAGAGAGGGAAGACAGACAGGGTTTGCCTGGGTCTGGGAGAGGCAAATGGAGGCACTGCTAATGTATGGGATTTCTTTTTGAGGTGGTAAAAACGTTCAGGAGTTACATAGGGTGATGGGTACACAACACTAATCAAATATATTACAACCCACTGAGTTGAAAGGGTGAACTGGATGGTTGTGTAAATTCTCTCAATAAAACTTTTTAGAAAAGAGGAACAGGTTTATAAAGGCTCTAATTTGGGGGGTTTTACAGGAAGCACATTTGGAACATTCCCGCAGGTTGAGGCTGATTACTCAACCCTGCAAGAGAAACAGCCCAAACCAAAACAAACACCAACAGCTTGAGAGGACATAGAACTGGAGCAGAGATCTGATGGAGGAGAAAAAGCATGTGACTGAGATGAGATCATTCTAGGCTAGGGAAGGGGAGCAGCTCCGAGGGGGGCACAAGGTAGCTTAGTATAGTACCACCTTAAGGACTAATGCGGTGATCATGGACAAGGCCACCCACTCCCCGACACTCTCAGATGTTCCCTTCTACCCCATATACACACATCCTAAGCTGCTCATACTTTAGTCTGTACCTGAAATACTTTCCGGAAAAAGATAGACATAAAATCATAGATCATTTCTTGATTTGCTTACTCTGTTTAATTTGGGGCAATTTTATCTGGGGCAAAACTCTAATTACAAGTTTTTTTATGTTCCTTCCTACTTTTCCTTAGAATCAATCTAAATGAGAATTTTGTAGCAAATAATACAATTCAAAAAATTAAACAGATAGTCTTGCTCTAAGTTTGCTACTTGTTAATTTGGAAACTGGTTTTCCCAGTTTCTAGAAGCCTGAGTGGGAATGTGTTTTCCACTGCTCAGTCAGCTTGGTGGGCTTAAAGATAAGAGTTTTGATAATTTGGGAATTATTTAAAACTCATAAATCTAAATTTCACATTGAGGGAAAAAAATAGTGGGTTTTTAAACGCACAATAGAAAATCTTTCGCACAGTGAAACAGCCAACAAAGCCATTTAGAAATGAAATATTTGTATGTACCATATTTTTATTAATTGGAGACCAACTATTAAAATAAATGTCAATTAATGTCCTTCAAAAATGTACAGGCTAACGAATGAAGGGAGAAAATTTCTGCTAAATGGTATAAAATATTTGGAAAAATCTCTGGAGACATTTGGCTCCCAGCACATGTGTTGGATTCATCCCTCTATATGGGATACTAGGGCCCTTAGTAATATAATAAATTAAGCCTTGTCAGTACTGAAACCCAAGCTGAAAACATGATACCTGCAGCTAACATAATTCTTTCAGAGGGTAGACCAGGAACTAAGCTAAGAAACCTCATCATTGAAGTCGTGAAAAATGCCTGTATGTTTAAAGAAATACATCAGGCTTTTCAAGGACTGCTTCAAAATAACCTCACCATCACCATCACTCAGATCCTGTTTCCTACTACAGTGTCCCTGTTAAGACGCTGGCTGCAGAATTCTGCAGTAAGCAAGAACACAAACTCCATCAAGCACCAATCATAACTTCTTAGTAATTGTGAAATGAAGAACACTAGTAAAGCAGTTTAGAGCAGAACTTCTAAACTAAGAAACGTTGCTGCAAACTCGGCCACTGGAATGTCATAAAGGAATATGGCCATTGATCTCACTCCAACAGATTTGGAAAAATTGGTAGCAGCATCCAAGATATTTTTTATTGCCACTCCCCGAAATTCTCAGAAACCCATATTGTGCAGTTATAAGAAGTCAACCTGCTTAATGGTACTAGAAGTTCCAGTATTGGAGGACGTGACTTCCATCTATGTGTTTGTTGATTTACAAGCAAAGTTTAGAGGCGGTACAATTGAGTAACTAAGGGAGTCTCTAGAGCCAGAGAGAAAGCTCAGATCTTGGCTATACTACTTAGACAAATTATTTAGCTTCTCTTTACTCTAATTTCTTCCCCCCCAAAAAGAAGATAATGACTGAAACAACACCAAGGACTTCTTTGAGGATAGTTGAGTTCATGAACATAAAGGTTTAGATTAATATTTTCATATAAAGTAAGTCTATATCTGTGGAAGCTAGGGATCTCAAAATGGAGAGATTATCCTGTATGATCCAGATGCAATCTAAATATGACCCATGTTTCTTAAAGAGTGGGTCAGGGGAAGTTTCATAGAGACAGAAGAAGAGAAGACTCACATGGAAGAGAAGGCAATATGATCATGGAGACAGAGAGATGGGCCCACAACTCAATGTATGCCAGCAGGCCCCAGAACATATAAACAAGGAACAGATTTCCCTGTGAAGCATCTAGAGGGGGTACGAACCCACAACATCTTGATTCAGCCCTATAATACTGATGTTATACTAAATCTTAATTGTCAACTTGATTGGTTTTAGAGGCGATTAGAAGATGAGTAAAGCACACTTCTGGGTGTGTCTGGATGGGTCATGGGGATGGGCCTTGGGAACCACTTCTGGTTCCTGGTTCTTCCTTTCTGGTTCTTTCACTTACTTTCTGCTTTCTGGTTGTAGTACGGTAGACGGCTTTTACCCGCTATGCCCTTCTGCTATAGCGTTCTGTCACGGAGTCAGCAGACCATGGATGAAAAGCACTGAAACTGTGAGGGAGACTAAACCCCTCCTCCCTTAAACTGTGTATGTCAAGATCTTAATCTGGCAACAGAAAGCTGACAGATACAACTGGCGTCCAGAACCGTAACACGAAGCACATATCTGGTGTTCTGAGGCCCCAGATTTGTGGCTGATTTATTGCAGCAATCAAAAATACACACCAGAGTAAGTCATTAGCCATCTCTTTATCTCTCCCGCATCTACAGTCTTCACCATGTGGCTTCGGGGTCTTTCCCTCTAAAGGCAGTGTACATTCCCACCTCATGGATGGGGTTTCTTTTTCCAGTTAAATGTGGGCAGAGGGAGCAGTGTATCAGCTCTAGGCCTCAGGCTTTCTTTTCTCTTCCCTCCCTTGAGCTTTGCCTGTAATTGTGAAGTGGACACACCCAGACGGTCCATTAGGAGCAAAACTGCAGCAGAGAGCAGGTATGAAGTGAACCTAGGACCTACAGCCAAATTCAGGCAGGACATACAGGAGTGACAAGTCACTGCTCAGTTGTTCGCTGTGCAACAGCACCTGGGTGCTGCCGTTATTCTTGCGGTACTGGTATAACATGTCAAAGACACAAAACTCGTGATTTCTTGGTAATAGCCCTCTAAAGAGCTTAATAGGTTAAAGTAGGGCCGTCACTGAACTAAAATTTGAAACTAAGTCAATCATTTCATTAAAAGAAGGATAAGAAGAGTAAATCTGTCCATTGCTACTACTTGGAAAAGGGTTAAAATGATTTAGCAATTGCCAACTCCACTTGCCAAAGCCAATCCTGGATAACATTGCAAAAAAGGATTTGTATGTTTCCTTTCTATTCCAATTACCTTAGTTTTCTCTCTATTAAATACCAGCTTTATTTGAGTCCCTTTCTTGAATAAAAACATGGGAAAATGTCATGGGAAAGAAGGTATAATAACTAGGTTTTCTAGCCTGAAGGTACTTGCATAGTGTTTACGATGGTTAATTTTGTTTCAACTTGGTTGAGCTACAATGCCCACTTATTTAATCAAATACAACAATATCATTGCTGCTGTGAAAGTGTATGTAGATATGGTTAACATCTAAATATCCTGTTCATTTTAAATAAAGAACATCATCCTTGGTACTATGTTGGGGGCTCACTTTATCATTTGATGGCCTTAAAAGCAAAATCTGGGTTTTACAAAGCAATAGAAATTCTGCCTCAGTACCGTGTTATCAACCCCTGCTGGGTTTCCAGCCTGCTGGTCTGCTGTATATATTTGAATTTGACAGCTCCCAACACATGTGCTGAATTCCTTAAGATAAATCCCTGTATCTATCTTAATTAATGTATTACATACACTATAATTATCAATTATGTATTATATAATACATTAATAGATAATAAGAGATTTATTTTGATGGTTACACAGATGTACACATAGTAAAGTGCATGCACATCTGTGTGTGTGTATGTGTGTGTGTAATTTGCTTCTGTTTCTCTGGAGGGCCCTGACTAATACAATGGAGCAATTTATAATAATGGGAAGGGAGTTGTTCTAGGGAAAGAAGAATATAATTTCAGTTTTGAGCCAATACAAAAAAATCATAGCCCTTGCCAGGTCTTTTGCCCAGACACTCATAAGTCCCGCAGCTTCCTCTCTTTTCTTTTTCCCCACTATGAAAACTTACCTGTCCCACCTGTTCTCTCGACCTTGTTGTCAGTTAGGCCAAGCCTGCCTTGCCTGAGACAGCAGCTGTGGTAAGCACATTTGCATCATCCAGGACTCTTCGTTGCCATGCTCATAATGGCTTTGGAACTTATAAATTTGAGAATCTGAAGAAAACAAGTACTTTACCAGAAAAATGCACATACTGGTGCTCACCGCATGTGCTTGAGAAGAAATGCCTTGCGCAAGTCTACTAGAACAGTGTTCTTCTGTGCAGTGTCTGTATAGTGTCTTATGTAATTGTTAGGAAGATCTATTCTTTCTGCCTTAAAAAGAATACACAGACTCTCAAAGGCAGAATGAAATTTTTCTGTTTTGGGTTTTATTTTTTCAGTACTAGAGTTGAACAAGGACCTTTGCACTAAGCTATATCCCAGTCTTTTTTTTTTTCTTCTTTGAGCTGGGGTCTCATTAAGTTGCCCAAGCTGGGTTCAAATGTGTAGTTCTCCTGCCTTAGCTTCCCTGGATGCCGGGATCACAGGCATGCGCCACTATGTTGACCTCAGAAAGGATTTGAAATGTCCCTCTGCCCATCTTCCTGTTTCATACTTAGATCCTTCTATAATGATTGGAGATTCAATCTCCCTTAACCACGCCCATCTCTCCTCAGCTCAACTATAATTTACAATTCCAAGATGCCTTCCTGAACTTCCATCTCTTTTCTGATTCCTTTCTCTGTATTCGGCAGAGGAAGTGGAATGACTCCTTCAATGTGATCACCATTAAGTGTGTATTATGCCAAACCCTCTCATCTCTTTACCACTCGTCTTTCCTGGCCAGGCACAAAATCTCCACTTTATTTATATTTTTAATTTATTCTATGCACATATTTCCTTTTCTTGATAGCAGTATTTTCACCCAGGAAGGTGAAATTTTCACCCAGGTGTTATAGTTTCATGTGCCTTATAAGAAATTTCTACTTTACTCTCTGCCTGCTAATGGTAGAACACATTATAACAAGTCAGCAAAAGGCCTCTGCAGAGGACCTGTGGGGGTAGTGAGAGGCAACAGAGGCAGAGAAGAACTTTAAAGTGTCACTTTAAAAGAAATGCAAATATTTCATGTTTTCTCCACGAAGGCAAGCCACAGAACAGGATGTACAACTATTTGTACATACTAAAAGCCAACCTGAAAACTTTATCTATTATTCAAATGAATCAAATTGAAGTCACAGTGCCCTGCAAAAGAAGTCACCGTCGTCTTTTGTTCTCCAGTTTCCAGAGACTTCTTTCACCTGATCTGTGAAAGGTCAGTAACCAAAGTGCTCTTTCCTTAATCTTCCAGCAAGGCAGACTAAAATAGTCCCACAGTTACATAGAATATGAAAATTTCTTCCAAGGGAGCACAGAATAATCCCCAACCCTCAAAAGGTGATATTCTATTTCATTTCAGAAGACTTTCCCAGATTATCAAGCAAATCTCCCTTGTAAGAACCTATAAATTTTCATAGAAGTAAATATAATCCTGCTAAGAATTTTTTTAAGGTTAACTATTTCTTTACTAATGAACATAGTGAAGCCTCTGATTTCTACTGCAACCTGGAACATCAGTCCACCAGAATATTTATAGACTCAACTTTTATTAGAGAAATGATGAAGATAATGGTTAAACTCCAATCATTTCTATAGGATGGAATTATACAACTATAATATGATATATAGAGAGTTTAGTTCAAATGATTCTATAACTTATTGATGTGTCTAAAAAGGTTCTTCAAAAGAGGATGCCTAAAACCCAAAACACCTTTGGACCGAATAGTAACCCTTTTACCAAAATCTAGAATGTTTTAGTAAATTGAAAATTAGAACTACATTTAAAAGAACAACCACAGCACCACTTAGGCTCTGATGGTAATTAGCTTGTCTGGATAAGTGTCAGTAAAAACACCCTTCCTCTCCATTTCCAAGACATGCATATTCACACTTTAGGTGGAATAAATAGACGAATGAGGCACATTTACAGAAATGACGGCATACTCAGTTTTCGATGTGCTGAGATTCCTACATTAGGATGACAGAGATCTTTTCTGTGAAGAGATGCAGAAGTTAGATTTCTCAACATGTGAACACTGGCGGGGAGGGTATATTTGCTGTGGGAAAGGCATAACAAGGAGAGCTTCCCGATTAGAACCTTAAAGCAGAGGAAGAAAAGTTCACAGAGACTGAGAAAGGCCAGAGAAGTAGAAGAGACGTCAAGGACTAGAAGCCAAGAGGCGATGTTTAAGGAAGGAGCAAACCATCCACAGTTCAAGTACTGACTCAAAGAGTGCTTTGGGCTTGATGAGAACAAGAAGCTCATTGGAGGTCTTGGCTAGACATCTCCCACGGTTTGCAGGGACAGAAGGCAAATAACAGTGGTTTAAGAATCGAGTGGGATATAAGGAAGAAAAAACATTGAGGACAACTACTTCCAGATGATATAATGATTAATGCAATAAATAATCCTTTTATATCAATCTTTTTTACAGTTTAAAATGACATTAGAACATATCTTTGACTTTCTAGGTTAAAAAATAGACATTAAGAAGCTTTTGATGGGGAACGCCAAATCATCCTCTCTCCTGCTAACTTTTAAAAGAATGTCCTGCTTTACTATGCATTCATTGATTTAACCTTGTCTCTTCTACTTTCTGCATCTACAGCATGACTTTATCACTGTTGTACAATGTTTGGAAAAGAAGGTTTTGGCTTCCAGGCAATGCAAGTGCGTAAGTCTGCATAAGTTGTTCAAGATCAAGGTTGTTCATCCATTCTTTCAGGAAATATTTATTGAAAACACAGTAGATGCCAGGGTGAGAGGACATTTTGGTAAAAACAAAAAACTAGAATTTCTTGTGAGTAAGGAAAATAACTCATAATTTCACATATAATCATAAAATTTTGCCAGGCATGGTGGCACATGGCTGTAATCCCAGAACTCAGGAGGCTGAGGTAGGTGGATGATTACAAGTTCAAGGCCAGCCTGGGCTACAAAGAACGCTAAAGGCCAGCCTGAAGTGCATAGCAAGACCCTGTCTCAAAAAGACCAAAAAAAAAAAAAAAAAAAAAAAAACTCATAAAATTTTATTTATACTAATGTAATAAATGAAACCCTAGGGCAGAGGAGGATAACCTTGTCTGGATGTCATAACACATTCCATGGAAATAGAGCGTGCGTATGAATTGGACATGGAGCTGTATTACCCAATCAACTCGAGCTAATCACCCCTCCTTCACTGCAGTCTTCTCAAGCATGTAAGAACTGGGAACTACATTTCCCAGAATTTCTTCTCTCAGTGGTCTGAGTTTAAAGTCTGCCAATAAGTCGAAACAAACAAACAACAACAACAAAAAAAAAAAAAACAGAAAGAGGAGAAGATGCTATTTTGCAGTGGAATTTGCAAAGATGTGTGGTCCAACTGCGGAGTGTTTCTCTCAGTGGAGGTGTGGTGTATACAGATCACTGCTGTACAATCACTGTGCTGGTTGGGGCCACTTTTTCAAGATCAGTGCCAAAAGCTGAGCTCAGTGAGTCAGCACCAGGTCTCCCAACACTTATGAAAGTGTCTCTTACACTATAGGGGGAGAAGTGTGTTATAGGAAGAAAAACAAAAGGGTAAGAAATGAGAAGATACTTGTCATTTCGGAGCAAGGCACTGTGTAACTGAAGCACAGTGAGTAAGAGAGGAGTGGGAGCGGAGACTGGGCAGGAAGTGAGATCATTCCAAAAGCAACTGAAAGAGCTGATCTAGCAGCAATGGCAGTAGGCAGTGGGAACGGATAGCCTGAACAGCCTCTCTAGTAGGACTGGAAGTAACTTGAATAAATACTACTTCAAAAGATTTGTGATAATAAGGAGTGTCAGATTGCTTTTCTTTAACCAGAAAATTGCATCAACCAGAAAATTGTATTATCCAAGCATTGGGCTTGTAATGGATGCTTTCCTACTTAATTTATAGTTGTAGCTTTTCACCACTTAATAATTTTAATATTTTGAAGATCACAGTAAGAGATTCTAAAGGCAGCTAATAAATCCTTTAAGGTATTTTACTGCTTCATCCAGCTCATGTTCAGCCTTCCTTTCTCTAATCAATCCATTAACAAATATTTATTGAGCAGTTTCTTTTCACAAAGCACAAGCTAGACACTGTGGGATTACATCTGGAATAGGATGAGGCAAAAATCATTAAATAGTTGAAAACCAACATAGTGGGCTATTCAGCTCATATCTCGCCTTTAAAGAATGCCTTGTTCAATTATTAATAAGCCCATTAAATTTGTATTAATGTTGGGTGATTGCCACATGCTGGGACCTCAGCCTGGAGAGTCCCCCTACATACTTTGTTTGTAGAAACCCTAAAATGTTCCTCAGGATATACCTTGACTATCACTTCTAAAATCTTCCTTGCCTTCCAGGCTGTAGGCTCCTCCTCCTGTATATGCACAAAGCCCTGGGTGCTAACCTCTGCTACAGAGCTTTGTATATCTTGTTCTAATTGCACATTTACTTGGTTAATCTCTACCCAACAGGAGCCGAGCAATATTTCTCACTCTGTCATCACTGCCTATAATGCTGCCTAACAGATGCTTAATAAATGTTTTCATTAGTTAATTCACTCGGTGAACATATTCCAGGCTTACTTGGCAGGAATATTCTCTCTTACAAACATCGTGTATCTTTTGGGGGGTCATCACAGATTTTTCTTTCCAGGAATGCTTATCTGATTTCTTCCCTCTTGAGGAGTTTGGCGTTTTGTGCTTCAGTCAGGTCTCTTAGATTATTCTGTTGTCTTCATGGGAATTCAGTGCTTTTGCTTCTTGACTACCATTTTGTATTTCTGACCAATGACTGACAGAGCAATTGGAGTCTATGAGTAGAAAATCAATAATCCACAGCCTTCAGACACTCCATGGATGCTCTTGAACAAACTTGGTTTCCAGGTCTTGGTGGCAGCTACTCATCAGAAAATGTAAAAACTAGGGAGCCATGAAAAGAAACAATGTAAAGTCAGCCACACTATTTCTTTGCATGAGAGGGTTTTTATATTGGTTTCCTGTGTTTAAATTCTGTGATCTCTCAGACCCTGGAGGGAGATGAAAAAGCCGGGTGGATGGGGAAGAAAGAGAGAGGGAAGGGGATCGCTTAGTGAAAGTCGTGAAGTGTGCAGATTTGTATCCTTTTGTTTTCGCCTTGCCATGCTAACCTTCACCAGTCCTTAAATTTTCAGCATCCTACATGTAAATTTGTTCTGTAACGTAACATTTTCCTTGTTTAAGTATAAGTGACACTCAAGTAGACCTGAAAGATTCGAGACTTACCGCTTGCAAGTTAGTATTTTACTGCTAATGTAGTCTGCCACCCTTTACCTCCTAGTTTTATGGTTGTTTAATTATAGCCCGCAGGCCTCTGGTGGTCCTTTGCTGCTTCAACTAAAGTCTAGCTTTCAGTGAGTGCTCCCCATTAGGACCGCCCACCGAGCTATTGATTATTAAGGTAATGCGCTTTTAGGGTCTTATCTCTAGCATGGAAATGTAAAAATGAGTGGCTTGCAATTGGAGGATTTACAAAAAAGAAGAAAGAAGATGAAACTTCTCTAATGGAGAGTCCGCTGTGCTACTTAGGTTACTGTTAATTTAAAACATTGTAAGACAACAGAGTTTACCTGTCAGTTTTAAGAATGGCATTTTTATTATTATTTGTAATCGCTAAATAAATACCATCTGTCTTAGAAAAATGTGGTAACGTATGTCTAAGGAAGACAGAAGAAAATAGAGAGGAGGAGAAACATAAAGAAGAGAAAGGGGCAGGAAGGGAGGCGGAAAAAGAAGGAGGGAAGGAGGGAAAGAAGGAGGACAGGGTAGGGAACCAGGAAGAGGTATACTTGTTAAATTTACCGACAATTTTTTTAAGTAAAGAAGGCACAAAGAGCTCTTTTCTAGGCAAAAAAAAAAAAAAAAAATGAGGCAGCCTTGTTAACAAAGCACCCGATTATGGACATCTGATATAGGTGGCAGACAACAAAGGAGAAAGACTTGAAGCCTCTCCATTATTTAGATGGAAAAATATGACTCTGGGTTCTAACAGCACAATCCTTTATGACAACCCTCCATGGGAGCCCACATACAAGATAAATACGGGCGAACGGCGCACAGGAAATGGAGTTTGTTAGATAAATTGTCTGCAGGTGAGGCTGCCGTGACAGAGGCGGCTCTTTCCTCGGCTTTCATTAGCAGACCTGCTCTTCAGCGCTGCTGCCCACCATTATTAAAGCTGCAGAAGTAGCAATGGCAAGAAAGGACTGGGAGGTGAGTAATAAAGAAAAGAGGATGGATTGGGCAGGTGCTCCCCGAATCTAAGCTTCAGTGCCCAGAACAGGCACCTTATTTCAGGTGAGTGCAGGAATCAGAGGTTGACAAATTCACTTGACTCTCCAAAAGGGAACAGAATCATCGGTCACTTTTCTAACCACAAAATCTATGGAAAATAGACCCAACAGTCAGTCTCAGAGGAATGTATGATTAGTCTTTGGGGAGGCAGGAATCCTATTGTCTTCACAGCCCTGAAAAAGATAAAATGCTGTTTGCTTGAGAGTTACATACTGTATTACCCGAAGGCATGCTGAAAAATACGAAATGTTATCCAAAGGTTGGGGAGTAGCATTTCACTACTATTATTTTCTGTCTTGATGAAAGCAGTTATAATTTGCAAATTTAAAAACAAAAGCTAAAACTAATCATCAGAGGTTGGCTGCCATTCATATAGTGATTTGGGTGGAGGTGTTTGAATCCTAAATGGTCCGAAGAGGGCCAATTATGATTTCATGAGTATAGCAAGCATTAGTATTATTCATTACCCGGGGTTCATCTGTAGATCTTAACAATTTTTGCAAATTAAGTACCATTAACCCGGCCCCACTGGATGGGATTTTGGGAGCAGACCTCTAGATGTAGAGAGGCTGAAGGATGTAGATTCAGATGCCAAATAAACTGGAGATCTGAGAAGTACATCAAAGATGCTGCCTTGTGTTGTCAGAAGTCCAGTACTCAACAGACACTTGACAGCAAATAAGGTTCCAACAGCCTTTCATTACTATAAGGGGAGGTCCTAGTTGAATGGGAAGGTGCTGACTTTTTTTTTAACAGAAGGAATATTTTTAGTTGGATTTGATAACAACACCCGCAGAGCCATATAAACACTGACACAGTTCTGAGACCATGAATTTAAAATTCCTTACTTGAGTTACCAAAGAGAAAGGACAGTAACAATGCTCTCTTCCCTAAGGGGAAAGACTAGGCTAAAATTAAAGGGAATCCAGAGGAACCTATCCTCAAAAACAGTTTGAGCAGCACAGGAATTCCAGGTTGGGGTCGGTCTGCTTGGGAGCTAACTGTAGTTTCAGCCGGCACCGCAGTGCCGTGCACTCCCCAACTGCCAAGGGTCAGACTCACACTTTTTCTGATGAATTGCAAATGTTTTATGGAGTTTTTTCCTTCTCTTTTAAGATGTTTCCTCTCTCTCTCTCTCTCTCTCACACACACACACAAATACACACAAACACACACACACACACGCATACACACACACAAATTCCCCACAAACTTTTAGTTGTGTTTTAAGCAAACTGCTGTCTGTATGCTGTAATTAAGTTTTCTTTTTTTTTTGCCTTGACTCTGCCGGATGGAGGGTACCATAAATCATATGAACAAATGTTCAAGCTAAAATCCTTTCTGTCCACTCCATAATTTAAGTGAATTCATTCTCAGTTCATCTCTTGGAGACATGATCTCATAGAATCTGTTCTGGACAAAGATAGCCGTCCTCATTACCTGGGAAAGCAGCAATGGCTTTATCCCAGATTATGTTGTATAGCTTGGACAGACCCTTTCCTTTTTCATTCATTCAAGTATTTATTTTTTGTTTTCATATTGTGCAAAGGCATATATATATATATATATATATATATTCAAGAAAAGTTAAAACAACAATTTGCATCCAGTTATATTTTTTCCTGGGAAATTATCCCTCTATTCTTGTACTAGACACATACCTAGTTAATGATGAATAAACAAATTTCTCTGCAGCCTGTCTGGACTACATTCATCCCTCAGCAGTGCAGAGCACTGCTTTAGCTCTGTCCTCAGAGGAATTTCTTCACTGTGGTCCCTTTGCTATTACTGGAAAGAATTTCATAAGGACATGAACAGATGTGTGACCTTGTTTATGAAGAGATTCATTTGATGGCTTTATTTTGCCTTGTTTTGATTGCTTCAGATCTTGTGCATTATCTTAATATGAAAAATATACTACACTGTTGCAGCTTGAAATGTTGGAAGAGCTAGGTGTGGTGGTACAGACCTATAATCTCAGCACTCAGGAGGATGAAGCAGGAACTAGCCTGGGCTACATAGTGAGTTCAAGACCAGACTGAAAAAAAAAAGAGAGAGAGAGAAAGAAAGAGAATTGTTGAAAGTGGCAAGACCTATTCAGTCTTAAACAGTTAACACCATTAATTTCCTTAACTAATGTGAAGTGACACACTCTAATATCTCTGGTTCACCACAGGCCCCACTGTCCCCTGTTATCCTAGTTACTTTACCCACATCACCTAGACTAAGGCAGTTTAATTAGAACATAGGGCTGTGTGTTGATCAGGTCTCCATTTGAGGCTAGTAGGCAGAGATACTGAAACTGGATGATTGAGACTTTGAGAGGCTGGCGTTTTGGACTGAATGACAAGATGGATTTTAATTGGGATATGCATAAAGATCCCCTAGAGGAAGAGAACCAATTATGTAACTAATTGATTGGTAGCAACAGCAGTGGAAGAGTCCACAATGGCCGTTTGACCACTGGAAAGATGGAGAATCTGGTAGCTGCTCAGTGCAAGCTGGGAGCTGCAGAACAAGCAGCATTGGGGATGAAGTACAGGCTCAAGACTGAAGGCCTGAAAGGTTTCCTGGTGCGTTGTTGCTGTGCGCCTACAGGGAAAGGCTGAAGGAAGTGTTCTACCTCTAGAAAGGTGAGAACAAGTTACATGTCCACCACTGGATCCTCCAAGGTGTGGAGTGACTTCATAGATGGTTGTTTTCACTTTCTTATGCCTTCCAGACTTAATGAATGAAGAGCCCTCTTAGTTGTCTTCAGATCCTCATAGCCAGTGCTGTGCATCTTGAGCTCTGTTTCATCCTAAAGCTGCTCTCCATGATTGTGGTAGTGAGATTTTAAGACATTTATAGCAGATACTTAAACAACATAGGTTATTATAACTACAATTGCTACAATTTTTATGATTCCTGATCCTATAGTGATCCAGGGGGTAGTTAATAACTCCCTTGGTGAAAACTATTTACCCATAAACACTTTCATGAAGGCTGAGTAGCAATTAAGGTAATGGGTTCTGGTGTAGGTAAAGGTAAATGACCTCGTTAAGGCCTCAGCCTTAATGGTACCCTGGTGGCCTAAGAATGTCGGGAAGTGGCAGTTTGCCCACACAGAATGTTTTATTCACCATATCTCAAGCCTTCTGTCCTTGTTGTTGTTCACATGCCATCCCTCACTGTGTGACATGGGAATGTGAGGTCTGCATGAGATCGTGTGAACAAGTTCATGGACCCAGAGAATCTAAGTAGCTCACTAGATGCCTGCACATCTCGAACTGCGAGTTTGGGTACCTGGGTGATGCTCGTCCTTTCCATTCTCAGGAATTAATGACATTCATCTTGGCTTAACCCCACTCCAGTCCTAAAATCACTCATCCACTGATTTGGTTCAACCAGTGTCATAAATCCATCTAAGTCCTTTACCTATGGAAGGACAAGGAGAGCAAACCCTGAAAACTTATTCACCTTGTTAACCTGCTGGTTGCTGCCATAAAGTGTTAATTAATTATTACTACACTTTTAATAGATCTCCATTATGGGATTCCAATCCTACGCTCTCTGTGTGTAGTAGCTCTTCAAAGAGAGCACAGCATCTTCTAAGATGCCTAAGAAGTTGTTATGATTCATGATGTTTGATCAGCAAAGTGGCCACCACCATGTAAAGTCAAGATTATAAGACCTTTACCTCCACTTGCCCAGCACTTCCCAGGTTAAATCCTAGCTAGTATTTATTTAGGCAAGGGTAGATTCTTCTTGATCTTTAAAGAGCTGAATGGGCCATGCCCACAGCCATATACCAAGTAAGAGAAAAGTGAGAAAGTGCTATGTTTCTCACATGAGCGGTCCTATAGCAGTCTAAGATCCCAGGGCGGTGGCTGAACACAATGTTTCCTTCCTATCCTGAGAGTTTCTTATAGTATAACCTTATGACTTTCGCTTTGTTTTAGCTAGTTCTCTTGTTCAGAACGAAACGGGAAAGGCTTTTTTTTCCACTATTGTGTTGGAATCTTAAATAGAACATAGGCTCACTAGAAATTACCAGTTAAATGACTGCTACTGTATGTGATCACTCAACAACCCACATAACTGTAAAACCCACTTAATGTAACATAGCCATGCTTTTAATGCCAGCTCTCTCACCTCCACACCAAGTGTAGATATAATTCTCAACCACTCCATGTAAGAATGGGCTTAGGCTGCCAGAGGATGATGGGTAGGAAGGAGCTTTGAGTGAATGTCACCTGGTGATGAAGGAGAGGGGTTCTGCCCATGGATTCCAGTAGGTGTAATAACAATGACAGGGGTCACTCTGGTTACATGTGTGTACATACTTTTACATACCTAGGCACACATGCAAGTGTGTTTCATCAGCCTGCACAAAGCAAGAGCCTATGGGCTGGGTCTGTTATAGCACTGCCTGAACAGGGTCATGATTCTTCTTGGTGACAATCACACTGTCCTAGGCTGGAGAGCAAGTACACAAGCAGCCCACTAATTCTCTCAGTCTTTCACAAAACTAGTGCCATTCTTAATATTCAAGCATAGCATTTGCTCTAAAGTCACATTCCAGAATTATAACAGATTGTTTCATCTTCCCTCATGTCCAAGGACTTTAAAGGCTTCAACTAATTTAGGAAACAATCTGGTGACCAAAAAAATTTTTTTTCTGAGAGGCTCTACCCACAAAACTTTGTAATGCCATAACTCTTCAAAGAGGCAACAAATTTAAATGAGAAAAGCATACGTTTCCAATTAAGATTCAGATTTTGTTTAAAGTCACTGTTCAAGCATCAAAATAGGAATAGCTGACCAAAACCAACTCAGTATCCTAAGAAAGAGGAAGGAAGCAGCACAGATTTCAGAAGCTGCTGTGTCTGGTCCAGATGGCATACTTTGAATCTAAAAATTCATTAACAGATCTGCAGAGTTGTTGTGTGTGTGTTTTGTTTCAGTTTTAATACTCCACACAGGTGGCTTGATTTATCTATCCACAAAGGGATTACTACCAGCGAGTCAGGAAGGGAATTAGCCTTCAGTGCAACTCCCATGCCACCTGGCCTGCAGCTTCTAGAGCTGAAGAAGGGCAGGTCATAGGTTCAGAGAAACTTGAGATCCGCAAGGGCTCTTTGCAAGAAGAAAAGGAGCTCTTGTCACCTCCTGTTTCCCAATGCTGCCAGCTGATTGGGTGCTTGTGGTGGAGAGGGGTCCCAGTTGGTCCTTCCTGTTTTCTATGACATTGTTGTTTATTTAATCCTCACTTTGCACTACCTAATCCTCACTTAACCTCAGATTAAGACCATTGCCCCCTCTTGGAACTTGAAGGAAACCTAGGCAGGAAGCATTCAGTATAGTTTAAGGTAGTCAAAAGTCCATTAAAGCAAAGAATGGCCATTAAGCCCACTCGTATATTTATGTATACTATATATCTTTCCTTTGGAAAACTCAGAATTAGGAAGCAAGAAGACATTTTGTAGGGAAAAAGTTAAGATGAAAAAGCTGCTCAGCCTTGTAGCCCTGCCAGTATGAATTGTGCTATTGGGGGAAAATGTTAGTAGAGACGTTTGCTGAATGGTTCATTTCATAAGATCCAGCACATTCAGGTAACAGCTGATGTCCAGGCATCCAGCATGGGAGCCAGAACATGGCAGGAAGCAGATGGTGTCATATTTCCTGGGTCTCACTGTCCAGTTCAGTTGAGCGCCTGCCAAGTACAAAATGAAATGTCTTTCCTTTCACAGAGTATGGCACGCATGGCAAGATCGGGTGGCACCCGCAGCAACCACTGCAAGTTAGGAGAAAGAGGTGTGTGAGACACAGGTGCATCGTGATTGAAGACAGGAGGGCACAGGGTGGAACTGGCAGCAGGAGGTCACTCTTTTCATCCATTTAACAGACAGAGCAGAGTGGTTTGCAAGTCAGATGCTGAGAGGGGCAGTGGAAATTCAGTCACAGCAAAAAAAAAAAAAAGAAATCAACAGCCGGGCAAGCTCTGGAGTGGCCAGATGGACCATCAGGTCACAGGTCAACAAATCAGTCATACAGTGCCACATAAAGCAGCACGCTGGCACTAACAGGGAAGACCCACCTGGCAGGCTGGCAGGCTGGCAGGCAGGCTGGCAGGCAGACGTGTAGAAAGCAGCAGAGCTTTCTAAAAGGCTCAGAGAGGAACAGTGAAAGAGGGAGGAAGGGAGGGATGGAAGGAAGAAGAAAGAAAGAGTGGGAGAGAGAGCGAGAAGGAGAGATGGGAAACAGGGCCGCTCTCTAAACCTCCCTGGAGCTTCTAACACTAGTACCACTCCTTTGGGCTAAGTAAATGTCTGCCAAGAGAAAATATGTAACCTCTTGTGTGATATAATAGACATGTCTGTAGGGCTGGGGATATAGGTTGGTGGCATAAGCGCCTGCCCAGCAAGTGCAAGGTCCTGAGTTTGATTTCTGGTACCAAACCAAACCAAACAAAACAAAGCAAAGCAAAGCAAAACAAAACAAAAAGACATGTATGGAGTGTTTGCCCAGTAAGTATAGATGGTATGCCTGGTTTTGCTCCTCAGTATGCTATGCCCAGAGAAATAGTCACCCCCAGCCATGACCAAGATCCTGAGGACTTATCTTGAGACCCAGCTGTGCCAAGGGGTGCAGAAAAATGCAAACAAACAAAGCTTGAAGAACCTTTGACAGGAAAGAGTAGAAGAACAGGAGGGCTGAGGATGCCAAGGAAACTTCCAAAGGGGTCAGGAAGAGTTAGGGACAAATATCAGCATCCAAGGGCAACAAGGTAGAGAAGGAACATTGGAGGCCATAAGAGCTGACCACCCCAGGGTTTCCATTTAAAAAGACTCCAGCTCTCTGTCTGTTTCTACCTACAAAATGAGAAAAAAAAGCTATACATTAAGGAGCTTTGTGTGTATGTGTGCCTGAGTGGAAGATGTTGGCGGATAACAGCAATTATCTCCTGAAATTTAGCCTGTGGTGAGCACTAACCTACAAAGCCAGAACTAACCAGTATGGGACACTTGCCATTGCAAACGCTAGGTAGTCACTTAAGCAATGCAAGAAATGGACTTGTTCTTTTCTGATAAAATTCAGAGCACAGACTTCTGCTGTGACTAGATCCAGGAATTCCATGGGTCACACCAAAGCTGTCCCTTTTCTGCATTTCTTTTTAAGTGGCAATATCTTCCCAACCAAAACTTTTGGCATCTTTCATATGATCAAAGAAGTGGTGAACAGGAACCCCAGCTCACACTGTCCTTACACTGACCAGAAGTGTCATCCTACAGCCCACCTTACTGCTATAGATCTTGGAACATTTCTGGGTGAGGGCAGGCCCTGAAAACTGTGGTTTTTCCTTACCTACTCCCTTCTCAACTTTCGATTTGGCCACTATGGGCTTGGAAATATGATGGTAGAAGAGTGCTGATTCAGCAGACTTCTTCTAAATCTGACCACGTAGCTCAAGCCAAACACTTTGGGCACCTTGCGCCATTGCCAACCTGAGACCATGCTCCTGAAGGGCTACTCCGAGATGTGGTGCAGTAGCTCTCCATTGCAGAACCTAGGCTCTCTGGCCCTCTAGCATTCTGCTTTTTTGTTCCTACATGCTCTCCTCTCCTCCTCCTGCCCAAAGACTCTAAGTGTCTGGGAATCCAGCATCTGCACACCTGCTCCCCTTCCCTGTCCCTGGCTTTCTTTGCCATAGCCTCAGTCTCCCCCTCTCCTCTTCCACAGTGTGTCCATCACATCTGTAAGCAACCACAACCTCCCATGTCCAACGCTGCCTCCTTGAAAGTTTGGCATCCTAGAAATCTGGGGCTTGCCCTGTGATGTGAGAAGGCAGCCCTTGTCCTCCTCTTTGAAATGTCTCCTTTTCCATGCTCCCCCAGATTCTGAAAGAGTGGTCAGAGCAATATTTAGGACTACAAAGAAAAACTAGGACTGCTGGAAAGGACTGAGTAACTTCCTCAAACTCTACTTGGCAATTTTCCCCTTGTTCTTATACCAGGCAGAAAAGAGAGATAGAAAGAATTAATGCTTAACAAGTTGAATAACTAATTGTCTGCTAATGAGCACCCCTTAGGCGCGTATTGAAGTGGGTGTCATCTGTAAACGCAGTGTTTTATGGAGGCTTGAAGCCCTCTAATGGCACATCATAAATATTCTTTGAAAACTTAAAAGATAAAGTAATACTGATCTCTGCTTGGCTTCTTGAGGACTCTCCAGTCTCTAAGTTCCTAAAGCTTATGACATCTTCCTAAATAACAGCTGCAGCCAGAACTTCAGACTACCCACAGAGCCTGCGCTGTACTTCAGCTAGAGAGCCAGATAGGCACCACCTGAGACCACAAGTAAAGAGGAAGACCTCACATGATGTAATAGAAAGAACCCCAGGCTGTGAGAGGGAACATGTAAATCCTAGTTTCTGTTCTACTGCCAAAAACTGAGGGAATTTAGATGAATCAGAAACCTTCCAAAAAGCACAAATTTCTCATATACATCATTAGGACTTTATGGGCTCATTGATCTAATTTTATAGTTGTGGAAATGGATAAATATGCCAAGACTCGAGTGTAATCAAGGATTACACAGGGTACTGTGTCAATCCACAATGTGGCTATTAACTAGAATGACTACGAGTTGCTGAGACAGAGAATCATGTCTTCTTTATGCTTGTTCCTAGCACACACAACTTGGCACACAGCACGTGCTTATAATAAACATGAACTGGATGAATGCACATCTGGATAGATGTGTGGATGGATACATGGGTGGAAGGATAACTCTATGGATGGATG
Organism: Dinomys branickii; assembly: GCA_004027595.1. Lineage (NCBI taxonomy): Eukaryota > Metazoa > Chordata > Mammalia > Rodentia > Dinomyidae > Dinomys > Dinomys branickii. The sequence goes on along the minus strand of PVLD010000853.1, from coordinate 187,852 downwards.
GATGGATGGATGGATGGATGGATGGATGGGTGATTAGGAAAACTGAGAGGTGGGGGAGAAGATTTATGAATATATATGGATAGATAATGAGTGAGTGAGTAGAGATGAATAACTAAGGAATAATATCCAGATAATTGAGTATGACTAAAGAATATACCAGCCAGACAGAAACTGTAAGACTTACATGGTCTCAACATCATACAAGTGCCACAAGTAGGTCTCCAAGATGATTCTATATTTCCTGTAGCAGCCAATGGTCATGAATCACACATATTTAGCTAAATTGTCCCCTGCTAAGTTGATACATGTAACAGACCTCATGGGGAAAGACATTTATTTTAGGTACAGGCCCATATTTATTCTTTTGCCTCATGGTCACAGTCAACTCTACATTTTGTGAAACCAAGAGATAAGTGCATTCAATGTCATCTTTTCAAAAACAATATGAGTTTTGAATAGATTCAGTGAAATGATCTCTTTATACAAGGGGTGATCAAAATACATGTTGAGTGTTTGAATTGCTATTTGTTTTTGCAGGCAAGACCAACTGAGATCATGCACTCTGGGCCGCCCTCTGTCCTCGGGTCATAGTGTATTTTTATCTCCTCATCCTTCCAATCTCCAGCTTTCCCCAGAGAGATGGAAAGTAGAGAGGAATGTAATTAGCCATCTCAGTTCTCTTTCCTTACCTCTCAGATGCATTTCCCTTACCTGCGCTTTTTAGAGACACTAGTGCATACACACACACACACACACACACACACACACACACACACACACAGAGCCAGGCTTTTACCAGACCTATTCCAGTTCCCATTATCTCCCCTCCCCTCCCATAGTCAGGGAAGCCCGTGTACCGTAATTATGCAGCCCCCTGGCAGACACTAGCTCTGCACCATGCTGAGCCAGTTAATGTTCCCAGGCACTGCTACCCTCCCACTCACTGCCCAGTGACTTTTCTTAGGGGTGAACAGAATGGATTGGCTCTTATTGTGAAGTTTCCCAGAAATCACACTCCAACATGGGTCTTTATCGTGTCACACTGCAGTGGTGGTAGTAACTAGCTTGGAACATCAGTTTTATGGATCCTGAGTGTAATGATGAACCAGGCTGTACAATCCTTTGGAATTTAACAGACACTAAGCTGTAACAAAAATAGAGCAGCAGTTAAGAATATCTTAATATCCCAAAGCTCAGAGGATTTCTTCTAAAGCTGTGCTGTTTACCCACTTAAGACTGTTGCTGATTCAAAATCAATGTAATATAAGCATTCACCAGAGACATACCAAAGGGCCAACAGGATACGTCAGGTCTGTGACACCTTCACTAATAAGGGATGACAATGAACAAGTGAGAACGCAGCCTTCAGGATTTTTAGACACTCTTGCCCCTAATGTGCGTGGCCTTCCCTCCTTAGAGACGGTGGCACCTTATTAGCAGGAGGGAATCAAAGGACAGTAAAGATTATTCCAAGGCACTCTTCCAGATGAGTAACTTAGAGCAACACTGCTCAGCTGATGGGTACCACAGGGAGTTGGCAAGGTCTTTTAGGAATGTATTGTCCAGGATTTTAATCACTGGTAAAGGCCAGCAAGATTAGCCTCAGAAATACAGAGAGGCAGCCATCCTTCACGTGAGATCCAAACTACCTCATTTGCCTGTGAACCTCTCTGTCCTTCCTACCTTTGCATTTGCAAGAATACACACAAGAAACCAAACACTTTGGGACTGCAGGGGCCTTTGCTTTGTCCATTTCTTCAGCCCAAACTGCTTTTCTTTCCATGTTTCTATGTCTGACTTCTCTTCAAATCTTGCTTCCTCCCCAAGGCCTCCCATGACTGCCTTTTACAACTAGTGGCCTCTGTCACTGTTGCTGTTTTCCTTGTCACTGCGTACTTTTCGGCCCCCTCTGCTCTTGTTTATTATCTGTCTCTCCAACTTGACAGCAAATGTCAAGGAGGCAGTTTCTTGTGCTCCTCAGCACTATTCCCAGAGGCCACAGAGACCGGGTTGGCACATAGTGAGTGTTCAATAAATATTTGTTGAATGAATGAATAAATGAATAGGCTTTTTAATACATATTATCCCACTGGTTCACTTTCCTTTGGAAAAGAACACCCAGGAAGAAGAGAAATATAATACCAGCTTCACCATGAACCAGCTGTATGACTCTGGCGAAGTCGGTGAAATTTTCTTGGCTTCAGTTTTCTCCTCTGTAAAAGAAAACACAGTGTTGAGAGAGAAATCCATCTTTTCTGTCATCTGGTTTCCATGAGGAGGGATTTTGCTCCAATGCTGCTGGTGCTCTGTACCCCTCACAGCAGAACTTGGTGACCACTGAGGTAGGCAGGCTCACTCACCCATTGTGTGTGGGTGCTGGCAGCCCTGTGGAAGCGTGAGTTTCAGTCTGCTCTGGGATACAGTAACCTTTGTACCCCTTTGGGGGGTAAGAGCTTGCCATTGGCCAGTGATTCCTGTGGCTGATGGCTGAATTGCTGTAGTTCTGAGCTCAGCCTTAGTCAACCCATTGTGCTTTATGCCTCTTCTGTGTCCTCCAACCCAATCTTCACCAGGGATACCCTGCCATTCTCACCTCCCTAGGCCTTTTCTTTTGTGTATTTCAACTGGTTCAGAACTGTGGTGGGGGAAGAAAGATATTATATATTGACTCACTTACACACACAAAAAAAGAAACTGTTTTCCTTTCTATGGCTCCAAGCCCCAAGTATAAGTAAATATGTGCAAGTCTCTTATCTCTGTGGAACAGATGTATTTCTCAATGTGGAGATAAATAAGATGGTTCTCTTCTGAGAAGCACAAAGCAGAGAGATAGTATAAGTAGTCAGAGAAAATTCATGTTCTGTACCCTCTGAACAGCAAGACATCCAGATGAAGTAAAAGGAGAACATAGAGCTAAAGGGCTTTCCTTGAAAGAATGAACAAAGGTTCATGAAGGCATTCAGCCATCAAGGCAGAGCTCCTCCCAGTGGAGCAAAAGGAAACGTCTATTCCCATCAGAGGTCGTTGTCTTTAACATTCATAAAATGTTACAATAAATCACAGATAATAAGAAATTGGAAAAGACTTCATGCAAAAAGAGGAGATAGTATGGAGTTCCTTGAATTCATCTGCAGAAATTAATTATATAGAAGAAGCAAGAATGTTTCTTTATGCAGCTGGGAGATGTAAAGCTAGAGAAGCCAAAGTATTAGCATAGTGGAACTACCCACAGCCATCCTGGTGGATTGCGCATACAAAAGTTGTAGTCACCTCCGAGATTTGCCCTTTTCATAAATGGTTCATAAATATATTCTATATTCCTTATTCTGTATTGCAGTTGCCAGGGATTGAGCTGGACCCAGAACAGGTAAAACAAAGTAACCAGCAGGAGGTTCGCTGCACTAGGATTTCTCAAAAGCTCCCTAGGTGCTGCTAAGGTTCCTCCAGGGTTGCTGAGCATGGACCTAGATTACTACTCAGAAGAGATAAGCAGCAGAAGAATGGGACCTTCTATAAAGAACTGGTAAATATAACTCTACCATTCATGTACAAGATGAATCTTGACCAAGAGAAAAATAAGAACTAGAGTCTAAAAAGCAAATTGTATATTATCTCTGTCTTTCCATGTAAAGCTCAATAGAACCTTATGAAGAAAGTACAGGAAGTTTTTTTATTTTTATTTGTTTTCCCATTGAGGTACAGAAACTGAGCCTTGGAATAGCTGAGTGACTTGTCCAAGCTCACACAAGCAAGCAGTGAAGTAGTTCCACCTCTGCAGCCCTTGTTTGTCCAGTCCCGTGTGGGCCAAGCAAAATGCTATATTCATGACCCACCCTACAGCTCAGAGGACATTTTACTACTGACCCTTTTTCCACCAGCCTTTCTCTAACCAAGGCTGGTGGTTGACATTTTTTAGCATTTGCTGTTAAGCCTCAATACAAATGAGCAATGATATGTTGAGAAAGTGAAAATCAATGCCACTGATTAAGAAACTGTCCTTTAATTTGCCTGCTTGACATTCTGCTTTAAAAGATATATGAGGAGGAAATCTGTATCTGACTTGATTGCTCATGGAGGAAATCCCTTAAATGTGGGCATTTCTCTTAAATTTCCAAGATAACAATAATTTTTGAATTTACTACAATTTCACTGTGCTAAGCTTACAAACTCTGTGTGTATTTGCATGTATGTGTATATCTTTGTGTGTGTGTGTGTGTGTGTGTGTGTGTGTGTGTGTAACTGGGGGTTGAACCCACAGGCACTCTCCCACTGAACTACATTCCCAGTCACTTTCAGCTTTTGAGAGAGGGACTCACTAAATTGCCTACCTTGACCACAAACTTATGACTCTCCTGCTTTTGCGTCTCCAGAAGCCACAGCATCCAGCTACAAATATCTGCTTTTACAGCAAAATAGAATCTATATAAATAGGACATGAGGAGAGTTTTATTCAAGAGGATGGGGACAAGTGATTGCAGGAGAGGAGAGAGTTAGGAGGGAGGAGATAAAATATTGAAGGATGAAAATAGACCTTTTAGGGCTGGGGATATAGCTCAGTGGAATAAGCGCTTGCCTAGCAAGCGCAGGGTCCTGAGTTCGATCCCCAGTACCGCAAAAAAAAAAAAAAAAAAATGAAAATAGACCTTTTGCAAATGAGACCAAGTATTAGAAGGAGCAGGGAGGTAGGGAAGGGTTAGGGGATGAAAAAATTAAGAAGCACTATGTATATTTATGAACTCCCATGATAAGCATCATCATTAGTTACTGCAAACATACACAAAAACCTGAACTTCTTTTGTAACTTTTTATTGACACATATATATTTATAAGAAAAAAATGTGATATTTTGATTCATGTGCAAACTCTTAATCCCCACAGTAACTCTACATGAGAAGAATGCTCTTCTTATACTCATTTTATGGGTAAGATGATAAATCGCACACATTAAATAACTTATTGTGAATCATAATTGTTATTAATTTTTATCATTAAATCAAGGAGAACTAATTGACAGAACCAATATCTCACCAAATTTCCTAACAAAAGGAAAAGTCTAGGCCCATCTGTAATGGTTGATACACTGTGTGGACTTGAGAAGTTTAGTGAAACAACTCAAGAGTGGGCCCAGGTTCTCACTTTGTAAACATCTTGTCCTGTGCAAGAGGAGGGCCCAGAGATGGTGTGAGTGCTTCGCTCACCCTAGGGGATGGTAGCTTGCTCACAATATAAGAGAGGAAAAGAAGCTTGCTCTCCACCATTTTTGCTCTTGTTGCTTTTGCTGCCTTCTTGTGCCTTGAGGTGTTGCCCCTGTACCATGCCACTCTGCCTTGGAGCCAGCTGATTATGGACTGAATCGTCCACAAACTGTGAGATAAATAAACCTTTCCCTCTTTAATTTGGGTGTTGGGTATTTTGTCTCACGAACAAGAGAAAAGTAACCAAGACAGAATTTGATACCAGAGAAGCAAGGCCATTGTTGTGATATCCCTGATCTTGTGGTTCATCAGCCTTTTGGAATGGCTTGTAGGAAGACTTTGGAAAGGTTCAGAGATGCTGCCTAAAAGAGTAGCACAGGAATGCCTCAGGTTGTTCTGCATAGGAGATTCTGGTTAGAGCTCAAAAGATCAGAGGGCTGATAAAAATCCTGCCACTGAAGATCAAGTTCAGGAGATTTCTGCTGGGATAAGTGACTGCAGTGACTGCTGGACTCCAGGTGATATGTATTATGGCTGGAAAAGTTTCTTGCATTTTGCTCATGTCCAGAGACTTTTCCTGAGACTGAGATTAATGGCAGTGGACTAATTAGTCTGGCAGAAGAAATTTCAAGGCAGGTGACCAGCAGGATGATTTAAAATGTTGTGAGTTTAGCCAGAAAGGAAGTTCTAATGAAATTGTTGACTACAAAGATAGTGCTGAGGAGACCTCCATTGCTGAGAAGGTACAGGAGAATATAAAAGATAGCCTGAGGGCATCACAAGAAACAGCAAGTCTCCACCTTTTGTACCCTCCAAACTGAAAAAGTGAAAGGCTTTACTTTGAGGAGAAAGCCACACAGCACTATGTTCCAGAATGGTGGCAACACAGAGAATTTGTTCCTCAGAACTGTATTCAGAGTGTTCAGCAATCCAGGCGCTCAACTCCTACAGCCAAGAGAATGGAAAGCCTGACTACTGCTCTAGTTAGCAGCAGACCATGGCATCATCCACATGGTGCTGATTTTAGCTGCATGCAGAATACAAGAGTTGTGGGGTTAAGAAGGCTTCCACCCTAATTTCAGAAGGCCAAGGCCAGGCGGTGTGCTCCTGAGAGGTCAATATGTGAAGCTATAAGGGTGAAGCCAAAGGTGTAATGAAGACTACAGGAGTTTGAAAAAAACAGGAACCTCAATTGTATAAGGAAAATTGCAAGGGGGGAGAAAATCCAGCCCAAGAGAGAAGCCATAGGAGCTATAACCACCAGAAGTGCTGTAGGGGTGGAGCTATGCAAGTCCTTTGGAGATCACAACTTGCCATAGATTGCTATAAACATTGGGCATGGAACTGGAGGACTTAATATTTGCCTTGCTAGATTTTGGACTTGCCTTGATCTCAATCCTTTGCATTCCCCTCTTTGTAACTTTTGGAATGAAAATGTTTATCTTGTGCCATTGAATGTTGGAAGTGTTTAATTTTATTTTCATTTGTACAAGGCTTTGCAGCTAAGCATTTGCCTTAAATCTCAAAGGTGACTTGGCACTTGGACCTTTCAATAATACTGAAATTATTAGGACTTTGGCAGCTCTTGGAGATGGACTAAATGCCTTTTGCATAAAGGGAGATGTGCATGAATCTTTGGGGACCCAGGGATGGAATGTTGTGCTTCTAATGCAACATAATGTTGGTAGACTTAATACTGGTTTTTAAGGGTTGTTAAACCTGTGTTACAATGTTCAAGTTGTGATATGATACAATTGAGTGCCTGTCTTTGTATCTAGAGACTGAGTTAAAAAAAAATGTGTTTGGTTGGCAAGTTGGCAAGGAGTGGATTGTAATGGTTGATATATTATGCCAACTTGAAGAGTTTAGAAGTTTAATGAAATAACTCAGCAGGGGGCCAGGGTTCTCACTCTGTAGATGTCCTCATCCTGTGCACGAAAAGGGCATGCAGATAGTGTGGGTGCTACACTTGCCTTAGGGAGTGGTAGCTTGCTTACAATAGGAGAGGAAAAGAAACTTGCTCTCTACACTTTTTGTTCTTGTTGCTTTTGCTGCCTTCTTGTGCCTTGAAGTGTTGCCCCTGTGCCATGCCTCCTTTCCATAGAGCTAACTAATTATGAACTGAAACCTCCACAAACTTTGAGCTAAATAAACCTTTCTCTCTTTAACTTTGGTATTGGATATTTTGTCTCAGCAATGAGAAAAGCAATCTAAGACACCATCAGATGTCAAAGTTTTTTTTTTAACTTTTGGAAATTGCTGAAAGTCGTGTCCTTATCAGGACAAAAGGAACTTCTCCTTCACCTTCTGAAGATGTGACAACTGATGCTGCTAAAATAAACTGACAATAGTCAGGTTAACCAGAGAAAGGGGCATACTAATTAATTACATATGCAGGGATATAACAAGAATGAAAAGTGAGTACCCTATAAATCATTGAAATTTAGAAATACATACATCATTTTCATAGAGAAGAAGGAAGTGGAAAAATGTAGGCAATATAGAGGGAAATTAAATGATTTTTAAGCAAGATAAATAGCTGAAAGGGCAGACAACAGCCTTTGACAGATTATCTCTGGGGTTCTCAGTATGGCTTCAACTCTAGTGGTCAGCTCTGGTCTTTGTTCCTGAAAGATGATATTGTAGAGGATCTGACCTTTAGGTAGAACTGAGGCTGTTTCCTCAGTTCATAGCTATACATCTCTTCCCCATGCCCTCAACTTCCTGAGGGAAAAAAATGAATATGCATTTTCATCTCCCATGTTTCTTTTGGGCCAATACAAAAATAGGGAAGAATTAAATTCTATATCCAAAGATGGATGTAGAATCCAGATAGCAAGTTGCAAGTTTAAAATCCAATTTTACAATTAAACTGCTCTTACAAGAAGACAGTCTAAAGTAGCAAAATTGTTGGGTTGGACAAATTTGCAAATAACTAGCAACAGTTGACAAGTAGGAAAGACACTAAGAATTCTGCAAAATTATTCTACTAATAACTTCAATTTTTGTACTTACCTAGATAGGAAACAAAGAAAATCATTGACCTTTCAACTAATCATTTTTTTAAGTATTACCTTCTAATTTTAATTCAAATTTAATTTCCCTCTCTCTACTTGGGCTCTCAAAACAGCAAATGGTTCAGGAGTATATGAAATTTTAATTGTCATTCAAGTTAAGAACCAAGGATATACCCCTATAGTAAATGAACCAAATAAAATAATATGTATACAGGTAGAAGATGAAAGAGAAAGAAAAAAGCTAGGAAAGGAATTTAGGGAAAACTAGAAAACAGAAAGAAGGAAAATAATATAAGGAAATTGCTGAAGAAACAACACCAGCATAAGAGAATGAGGCAAGGACAGAAATGCTCACATTTCTTTTTTCGCATATCTTAACTTCTTAAGAGTCCTTACTCTTGGCCTTTTTCCCCCAAGCGATGTCAACCCAGAGTCATAAAATTCCTTCTGCTACCAATTTAATAGGTGAGTATTTTTAGGCTCTCTATATAAGAATATATTCCTTCTAATTTTCTGAGCTCTTTTGCTTCCTATTCAAGGAGTCTATCTGGGAGTCACTTACAATTATTTACAGATGCTAGTTCTCTATGTCTGTGTCTGTGTCTTCATGTAGGTTTGTCAGTCTGTCTCTCTCTCTGCCTCTCCTTCTCTCCCTCTCTCTCTTCTCATGTAATAGAAATAAAGCAAGAAACTGATTTCTATTATGAGAACTTTCCTTAAGATATTTGTATGACCCGTTTTTCCCAGAAGGGTGAAGATATGGTTCCTGGTCATTGTGGGGCATCCCTGTAATCAAAGCTCTCAAGAGACTGAGGTAGGAGAATCTTGAGTTCAAAATATATAGTGAGACCTTATCAAAACAGGGGGGAGAAAATAAAGTAAGTAAGAGGCGATGTGGCTCCAAATGTCTATATTTTAGAAAAATTTTTGAGCGAGAGATAAAATTTAGTGCAAAGCTAGAGCTGCTCTGCAGGGTAGAGGTCTACAGCTTCAAGATAAATGAAAGGAACAAAATGTGAACCTGTATATGTGTAACAGTGATTGACGTTGGAGAGTTGAGGCCATCTATACAATTTGTGGAGCCTCGAGCAAAACAAAAATGTGAAGCCCTTGCTCAAAAATCAATAAGTGTTTCAGTTTGGTGACAGCAGGCATTAGACTAAGTACAGGATCCTTCTATGCATGGTGTCCCGTACAACTGTAGAGGTCAGTGCCCTACATGCTGATCTGTAAAAGGTTTTGTCTGGTGGGGCAGCTGGGAATGGCAGTGGAAAAACACAGACTAGGAGTGTAGTCTAGTGATGAATGACTGACCGCAAGTGCTAACTCACATCCTACCAGTGGTAACTAAGTAGAAGTGTTATTAGATAGAGAAGAAGACAGATGTGGAGGGTGAAGGACGGAAATGGAAGGTTGACAATGTGACTGTATACTTTTAGCTAGAAGTCATGTCCGGGGGCCACACACTGTCAGGTTTCATTTATTAACCTCTTTTTCTTTTAGTCAAAACTGCTAATAACCCCAACTTGGCAATAAGAGATTCCCTCAATATTAGTAGATGTGCTGCATGAAAGATGACATGAAAAAGCCTTAGACTCAGCAGAGAGTGGTGGTTCATCCCTCTAGTTCGAACAATTTAGAGGTTGAGCCAGGAGGACCACATCTTCCAGTTCTTCCTGGGCAACTCTCAAAAGAAGAAAAACAATTTAAAAAGTCTGGGGATGTAGCTCAGTGATAGAATGTCTCTAGTACCCTCAAAAAGAAGAAAAAGGCTTAGATCCAAAATATTTTAGCCTTTCATGAAACATTGTTTTCTTCCAGTCTAACATATTCCCTGGTTGAGAGAAGGAAACACAAGGCCTAAAATGGCTGCCAAGCCTACCTTACAGAGCCACTACAAAGATCTCTGGAAGTAAGACATCCACAAGGCCATGAAGCCGTGACAGATTATAACCTCCACTGTGATGAGGGAGACCCCGTGCAGTGGCGACAGTTCTGAACCAGAACTTAAAGACCTGGCTATGTTACCAACTCCATAGCTTCAGATCCATGACCTTCAGGCAACTCTGATTTCCTCAGAGCCTGTGTCCTCTCCTCTATAACGCAAGTAACACTCTCATACTTAACTCAAAATGGGGTAATGTGTATTAAGACTTTATTAAACTATAAAGTATTACATAAACTTGAGGCACTATCATAAAAAGAATGTGGAGCTCTGAAGGTCACCTCTGAAGTTATGAATTAAAACTCAGAAGCCATAAAACTGCAATTTCTCAGAGGTTAATAACAGAAGATAAAGTTATATTTCAGCTTTATGTAAGGAGAGATTAATGCCCATGAGTGAGAAGTAAACAGCGCTTAAGTAAAGCCTTACCTTGACTATTTTTGTTTACTCCTATATTTGATCCTGTGGTCATCTATACTCTGTTCACAAAGAGGAAAGGTACAACATGAACTAAAGCAGAAGGGGAGGTAATACACACAAGGGAAAGCCAGCCAACCGAGGTTTCTTCCCATCGTGCCTCCTATAGGCTGGGCTCTGCCAGGCAGAATAAGAAATTTTATTTTCCATTCTACCTGAGAAATAAAATCTGCTATCACCAGAGACATTTTTAGACAGCATATGTATTCTCAGTGAAATAAGGCCTCTCTCGACATCCCACTCCCTTACCACCAAGAATGAATTCTTCATTCTACCTCCTGTTAACCACCTCTCCCCCTTGACACTCTCACCTTATAATTTAGTAACAAGGAACAAGTATAGTATGAACTGAGAACAAAAACTGGGTAAGAGGCTGGAAGTGTAATGGGAGAGAAGAAGAAGCTGCTGATGAATAGTAGTAGGATATGTAGAAAACTGACTTCTGCTTTCTCTGAAGGGTCCCCTAACTGTAGTACAGGGATACTTGCTTATCTCTACTTTTACCTTCATCTGAGAAAAGGTCAAAGCCGCCCAGGTTATCACATAAAAAATTAGGGTAGAATCTGGCAACAAAATGTTTGCTATGAATCTAATATGTGCATTTTCCTTTTTAAGTGACATCTGTGTGTGTAGATCAGTCTTTAAGGACATGGGCAAATGTGAGTTTAAATCCTGGCTATTGCCTTTCAAGGAAAGAAAATTAACAGTCACTGACAGGGTGTTTCCTTTCTCAAAGATCATTGCAAGTGTAAGCTCTAGACTTTTTAAGTAACAACATGACACTAACAACCACTTCTATGCCTGCTGCCTTGGGATTCCAGACACACTGGCAGTCCTGGTCATACCACAAATAGGGCAGAGTGGAAATCTCAGACACTGAAGAGTAAGCCCTGAAATTTCTTTAATGATGGACAAACGCTGGCATTCCACAGCTGCAAAGAAAATGCACTACTGGACAATTTGAAAATGTACTATCAGTAAGAAGGATGTGACTTGGCAGCAGTCACATCCTGGCTCTTCTGCTTCCTCTAGAGCCCACGCAGAGCTCATCATTACTGCCTGTGCACTCCCATGCCTTTTGCATTATCGTCCTGTGTCCACTACCACACGGTAGTTATCTGCTTACATGGCTGGATGTTATTCTGGATTCTTGAAAGGCAAGGACGGGACCCTACTTATTATTGTGCCTCCAGTTCCATGCCTTATATACGTTGGATCTCAAAAATGTTAAGTGAAAGCAAGGTAGAGTGCCCAGAGGACTTTTTAAAGAGACATTCACACACCCACTTACAGCTCATGTACCATTCCTAAGTCAGTCAGATCCCGCTCCAGTGTCACTTTCAGTCTTGGATGCCATATTTTAAAGCTTTGGGAAATTCAAATATGTTCACTGCTAGAGATCAAGATGGGTGGTGGAGAGAGAAAATGCTTGGCAGAATCTAGAAACCATGTCAAATAAGGAACAAATGAAAGTACTGCAAATGATTAACTTGACTGAAAGAGAAGGACAGACAATGGTTACTCTTCAGATATTTGAAGTCAAGTTATGCTGTCAAGTGGAAAAGGTAGTTAGATTTGATTCATAGTGTCCCAGAGGACAAATTAAGGTCAATGATTTTTAAAAAGTAGATTGAAGCAGATTTTGGTGGACCAAAAGGAAGAACATTGTAAAAGAATAACAAGAAACCCTCATTAAAAATGATGGAATAGCAGTGAACTCTTGGTCTTTGATTTAAGGAAAGAAAGATAGTCCAATGGCTAGGGGTTTTTTCAACCATAGAATTTCTATCATATCAACACAGATACACCCAGTATCATGGTTACGGAACCTCACCAGCAAATACACAATATCAGCTTCTGTTGTAAGTACTGCTAGAATAGGTGGGAAGGCAGAGAGACGGTGTGGGGCTCTTACAGGGGGAGGAGAAAGAAGAAATCTCCCTTAGGCAAGATTTGAAAACTAGCAGTTCTAAAGACAGAGGTGCACTTTCATGATAGAATTTTGACTACTGTCATAGAAAGCTAAAGAACATAAAAGGCAATTTTAAACAATAATAATAACAAGCAAAGTTATTTGGATTCTGGGTGAGGAGACACAGTTTTGGAAAGTTGATAGTTAAAAGAGCTGCAATCGCACATCTGTTTCCTTGTTTGGTGTACAATGGAGGCAATGGGAACAGAGGGCTCCATGAAATTGAATGACACTTCACATTGATAAGCACTTCTGAAACAATATGGTAACAATTTGCAAAATACATACTTTCAGGCTGCATAAAGAAAGAGCAAAATATACTTGAATGCTTAATTTTTATAATCTTACTTATGAATACAGCATTTTGCCGTGAAAGTCTGACAGTGTTCCAGTCCAGTAATATAAGACACAGCTTGTAAAAATCAGATTTGAGTTTAACTCTGTTCTTGTGTTGTATTTTCAACATGTCATGTGAATTGCTTCTAAATAAGATTGTCTTACTTTATTAATTTGCATAATTACTGAAATATAGCATGTGATTCCGAATAACAAGCTCTTGGTGAGATCATTTCAGATTTGCTGTGACATTATTTTGAAAGTGACAAAAATTGATACACTGAAGAGTCAATGTACATAAGCCCATTTTGTTGCTATTGAGCCTTTACAATAAGATGTTGTGCCTATCTAAAACATTTTGTGCTCAGATGTTAAACAGCTTGAAAACCAAAAAACAAGTGGTAAGTTCTATAATATTTTAGAAGAACAATAAGCCTGTTACTGGCAGAACAGAATTTGGGTGAAGTTTTTGTTTTTTGTTGTTTTTGAGTCAAGACTCTTGAAGAAAGATGAGAAAAGTCTCCGGTGAAGATCTAAAAGTATTTGTTCAAATGTATTTTGATTTGTGAAATAGCACCTTATCAGATTAGCTTGACAGTCTTTGGTCTCAGTCAGAAAATCCTGATACCTTGTTTGAGTTTGGAGAGCCAGCAAGTAGAAATATTTCACTCATCTCAGCCTGCAAGTATGTGGGTGAGGTGGAAAACATGGGCACGGAAAAAAGCTGCAAGTGATCAATTAGCTATCAGATGTTGTTAAAAGGCCAGGGAGGACAGGCTCCTCTTTGGAATAGAGGCCACTGAAATACAACAAGGCCCACTGACAAAATAAATCCCATTATCTTTCTTGTGGAAGCAGATAAACAGGGCCCCAAACTGATTTTTTGTGTCTTTTCCAGCATCACAGAAGCAAGAGCAGAACAGTACCAGAGACAAAAACTACACCTTCTCCTCCTGCCTCCCACATTCTCTTATTATTTTACCTGGGATGCTTGGTAACAGCTATCCTGCCTAAGCCATTGCTTCTTGACCCATCATGACACCCTGGAAGTTGAAATGGTGCATTACAGTCCTGCTACCCTTCCTTCTAGTCATGATTTCAGCAAATCTGTGAATTTCATGACAAAGAAATATCATGGCTGAGAGACAGAACATAAAAATGTATCTTGTGTAGAATCTTGGTCAAATCTTATTTTTTTTCTAGTAATTAAAAATGCTGGTTTTTCTTCCCATCAACGGATCTTCTTGTTGCTTTATACTCCATAGCCCCCAGTCCCCAGTTGGAGGAAGAATCTTGTTTGTCAGTTATTGCATCAAAAGATATTTCCCACAGCTGTTGGGAATCTTATTGCCTGGGTAAAATAACAGGGCCTGTTTCACGGGAGCTATTAATACGGGCTGCAAGCTCGTTGTGAGGCACAGGACCAACAGCTGGATGAAAATGGTAAGTTCTGGGCCAGCTGAAACTCTGCTTTCAAGTTTTGCATGCTGTGCACACACACATACACACACACACAGCTTCAGGAATGTTAAACTGCTCCAGATTTATTTTTTAATATGAACTAGAATGTCTAGTGTGGCCTACAGGTTTGGCAGAGACAGGCCAGCCGTGATCCTTCCCACCACATGCTACAGGCACACAGCCCAGGCCTAAAGCTGCTGGCACTCATGGACATGAAGGCTTGGGAGGGAATACCCAGGTCTTCAGCAGAGTGACACTGAGAGAGAGAGAGAAAATGCAAAGCAATTCAGACCACCAGAAACAGTTACCAAGTCAAATTCCTACTTTTAAAAAAGAAGAAACTGAGGCCCACTGTGCGCAATGAACCAAGGACAGGACTGAGGCCAGAATTTGCATTTCCCAAGCAGGGCCAGATTAAGGCCTTCAGAGCTCCTAGGAGGCTCAAAAAGGATTGCAGTGCCTGCCTCTCAGGCTTTCAATACAAAAACATGAAGCATATGGGATGGGGCTCTAGAGGGTTGGGAGTTTTTCCCATGAGGAGTGATTTCAAATGCCTTCAGGGGAATATTTCATGTCAAATGCTCTCAGAAATATGTTCTCCTACCGTTAGATTATGTTACCTTGCTGTTGCTCTGAGCCTAAGTTTATCCCAACTCTTGAAAAGCCAGCTTTCCTGTGGTCCCAGGGATGAGCGGTTTTCGTGCCCCTGTAACCCCGTTTATCTTGCACCCTTGAGTCACGGACCACCCGGGCTGGCAGGTTTCTTCCTCCAGGGTGCACCCATGGGCAGTAGGTTGGAGGGGAGAGGGGGCTGTTTCTGTGTCAGCCCTGTCAGTTTATCTGCTCAGCCTCTGCTGTAAAACTCCAGGGAGGACAGCACATCATCTCTTGGGATTGTCTGTTCCAGTTCTGGGCTAGGACTCTGATTGCTAGCATGTTCTTTGCTGAGTTAATTTGGAGTCTGTCTTACTGTAGGCTCTACCTAGCAACACTGAGCTTCAAGCCTCATTTACACAACTGTATGTTCATTTTACTGAATTGTGTTTGTTATTAAAATAGCAAAAGATACTTGTTAATCTTGCGCACCATATTTACTTTCCCAACTTTATCGTAATATATATTAACAACAACAACAAAAGGTAGGTAAAGATAAAACCAGAAAGCAAAGCATAGTAGCACATGTCTATGATGCCAGCTACAGAGAGGCTGAGGCAGAAAGATCACAAGTTTGAGGCCACTCTGGACAATTTCTCAAGACCTTATCTGAAAATAAAATTAAGAAGGAGCTAGACCTGTAGTTTAGTAGAGGACTTGCCTAGCATGTGCAAGGTCCTGGGTTCAATACCTGACATTGTTCAAAAAAACCATAAAATGAAGAAAATTACTGGTGCATCACCAGTTCTAGGATTATGCTTTATGTAAGTCATAAATGTCTCAGTTACAGTATCTTATTCAGAAACTTTTAAGGTGTGGCCATCTCACTAGAGGCAAGAGTTCATCAAGGCCTTTGCATACTCAGGGTCTGTCTCAGTGCCTGTTCCATAAATGAATAGGAAACAAATAATATTTTCTTGGGATCCTGTGTTGATTACTAATGATCACTTTATTTTATCTAGCTGTTATAAAGCCTAGTAACACTTAAAAGCTACTTATAACGCCCATTTATCTCATTGAGGCCATACACCTTATTGCCTTTTAAAATGATAACTGTATTTACCTGTATTTGCTTGTTCTTGGTGTAAACAGTATTTTAGCAGCTACTTACAAACCATAATTCAGCTATTTATTGTATAGCTTTTCTTAGGATATTGAGATGAAATTTATCAAGTCTAGGGCATATAATTTCATTTCAAATAGTTCAGCCCAACTTAACAAACATTTTCAAATCTTACTTTATGTTAGACTCTGAACTGACAAAAAGAAATATGACATCATCCCTGCCCCCAAGAAGCTTACAGCCCCAGGAGGGATTACAGGTTTGGTTACAAGGTCTGATAAATATGGGAGGGATACGAAGGTCAACCAGAACACAGGAGAAGATCACTTGGCCCAGTGAAGGTGACAACCAAATACTTAGAGCAGAGAAAATGTGAACCTAAGTTTCACAAATAAACATAAGCTAACTCTATCCAAGGGTAAAAGAAACACATTTTGCAGGGAAAAATAAAATCAACCAAAAGCAAAAAGGTGTGGATTTTCATGAAATGTGCAGGGTTTGGGATGTTCTAAAGTGGCCTCAATCTGAAGCACAGGGCCATAATAGTGAGGCTGGTGAGCCTGGCCACAGAAGGCTCAGATGGCCATAGGAAATAGTGTGGGTTATTCAGAAGTAAATAAGAGGTCAGAAGCAGAAGGGTGTGCACTGTATAGTAAGGGATTTAATACAAAAACGAAAGTCAAATTGTAGAGCTGCTGGGAAAGCAAGCACCCAGGAGGAGGTGGGAGGATCATCAAGGAGTCATCCTCCAAACACACTAAGCCACCAGAGCAGGATTCCCAGGAGCAGGCTTGTGGCTGCCTGGGAAAGTGGGGCTTCCAGGAAGCGATTGCTGCAGGGAGTGACATGCTGAGGGATTGGTGGTGATGCTGGGCCTGCCTTTGGCCAAAGCTTCAGGGGCTTGATGAAGAACTGGTGGTGGAGGGTGGGGAGCATGGGTACCACCTGGAACCTATGGGCACCTTTATTTCTGTCACTGCATCTTATCACAAAGCCTCAATGAGTAATGGCTATCATTTCACTTCTGCTTCCAAGTCCACAGTCCTGCACAAAATCCTCTCTTACCAAATCTAGCCTGTTACATACAGAGATGGGGATTCTGAAACATGTAGTTTAGTTTAAAAGTATAAACTTCTAGAATCAAGAAGGGGGAAAAGAGAGAAGTATCCAAAACATGGCTAAGAACATTCCAGAAGAAAGGTCCAGGTAGAAACACAATGCTGATGCAAAACTACTCAGCTCCACTGGACACTCACCAGTCTACTGCAGGATTCTTGATACTGTTAGTGCCATAACAATATCTCATGGCATTCGTATTTCCACATCACTTGCTCAAGATTCAAAGCAGGGATGTCTGACTGGTCAAGCCCCCCCTGCCAAAGAGGGGAGAAAATATCTGCCTCACCGCCATAGAGGGAAACAAGGCCTTGCATTCCATCTTTTTGAGATTTTTCTCTTCTCATAGGAAGATTGATCGACACTACTAAATAACAGCAATGGTAAGGAACAACAGCTACCTCCTATGGCTAGATGTAAATGTTAGGAAAAAATATTCTCAAAAGCACGTGGAGGATGGATTTTGGCTGATGCTTTCTCCCAGTTTGTATCAGGGAAAGTTGAAGTAACTAATACATCTTCAGGTTTCAACAGGTTAAAATCAAGCTGGGTATGTTTTTAACTCCATAGTCTAGTTGAATATTTGAACAGCAGTGAAGCTGGGGATCTAGGTTCTGTCATTTTCAACATATGGCTTCTAAGATCATGCTGAATATTAAAATCTGAGAATGCTGAGACAGAAAATAAAGGAAAAGGAGCAGGATATTGAGACCATTTAAAGGTGGCACTCACATCTCACATTGCTTGGGAGAGAGCTTGATCACATGGCCACATTAGCAACAGGGAAATATGGGAAATGTGAACTAGCTATATGTTCATAAAGGGAGAGAATAGATTTTCATGATCTGTTAATGATTTCTTCCATGTGGTCTATTTACTCTCTTCAAGATCCAGCTCCATCTGAGTAAAAGCATCCAATGGACAGCAAACATGTTTTATTATAATGAGATAGATTAATATTTTAGGCCACAAGGACATATTATTACTGTAGCAACTACTTTATTCTGCCCTTGTACTGTGAAGCCGCCATAGACAATACATTAAAAAGAGAGGGATTTACTGTTCTCCAGTAAAACTTTATTTACAAAAACCAGCAGCAGGAAGGACTGGACTCTGATATTGGAGTTTGCTGAACTCCAGTATCAGACCTGTGAATGCTGTTCTTGAGATAGAGAGAAACAAAATAAAAGCTGATGAATTTTCTTTTCCTTTATGTCCATCAATATTTTACCATCAGCCTCCATCTGTTCCTCCACTCCTTTCTCCAGCTTCAAATATGTTTATGCCTCTTCAATGATCTTCTTGGCCTCTAGCTCAGTTACTCCAGCACTTTTTCCTACTACTGATATTTATTCTGCATAGACCATGGTTTTGTTCATGTTATCACTCAAGCAATCTTGTCTACCCAACAATTCAGTTACTCTCTCCTTTCCCTGGCCTCTTTAGCTAAGCCAGGTATCTCTTACTTCCTCTGTAGTTGCAAAGGTTGAGCCACAGCCTTTTTGTTTGTATGGCCATAACTTCTTTCCTATGGCTTCTGTGGCCTGTTAGAGTCATTACCATGGCTCTTACCTATAAAGAGTCATGTACGTGATACAAAGTCACAGTGTCTCTTCTGAGACAGTTCTCCATGGTTCTTTCATTTCTTCATGACCTGATACCAGAGGTAATAATAGCCTTTTATGTTTTTCAAAGGTGTTTTGCTAGTGACAGTATCTGCCTTTAGGTCGCAGGATGGGTAGGCTTGCTTGAAATCCATTGTAAAATATTAGGGTTTCCTAAACTCTGCATTCCATATACCACAAGAGCCTGTGTACACAAGTATCTTTCAGATGCTGCCATGTGGCACTATAGAAAATAAGACTTGAAGTCTGGGATCAATGCTTATTGCTTGGCTGCTGTTGTTACCATAAGTAATGAACTGTTCTTTGTTTCTGATCCAGAAGTATCCATTTGTTTGCTACAATCCATGAAATTGTGTCAGGCCAACTCATTATCTTGAGAGTAGGGTGAAAATCTCAGAGCTTTTATTGTTCATGACACATCATACTTTGGCAAAAAATAGAAAAATTTGGAAAATCAGCTGGATTCTAGAAATTAAACTGTGGTAGAGCCGAACTGAGCTGTACAAGATTCTCTTTAAAGTGAGTCACCATGCTGAACTTGTAACTCTATTCTTTTCTAACCATCCAAGAATATAAGTTGTTAACACTACAGAGATAGCTGAATTTCCTCTACTTTATAAGCAATGTAAATCATTTCCAAACGCAGTGTTGACATTACTATGAGTAACAATTTACTTACAATGAGCTTCTCAATCATGTCACAGCTCCAAAGCCAGGAAGAATTGATACAGAATATCTGGTATAGCATGGGCAGCTTTGAACTGGCACAGCATCAACAGAAAGAGAATTATATTTGTCCTAAAAGCAATAAAATGGAGACAAGATGAGACAACCTATCCCTACCCTTTTTGGTTGTTCTGTCAATAAATATCGAACTACTGTCTATGTAAACAAAAACAATGTGTTTAGCATCAGGATGGGAGGGTGGGGAAATGGTGAGAAGACTATTAAAGAATTCATGCTAGAGAACCAAAAAGAGTCATAATGCTCATAGGAAGTGAAACATTAAAGTCATGTTAGCTTGACTTGGGTTCATTCATAGAATGTATAGGAGAGAGCACTGATGCGGATGTGGAGAGAGATTTTTGACACCAGATGAAGATAGGTTAGAGTCCCCAGGGTCAAGTATCTCAAAATGAGCTGAGTTTCAAGACAAAAGCTCTAAAAAGGAATACAAGGCATTTCAGACAGTGCCATTCTTGGCCAGAAGCACAGAGGTGAAAGTCAGGCCGTCAGGAAGCAGGAGGGTCTGGGAAAAGAAGCACAGGTAGGTAGGCTTACTTGATCCTAAATCCAACCTACAATAACTAGCCATCTGATCTGTCAACTCATCATTAAGGGGGTGAATTAGAGGGCCTTTCAACTAATAAGCTCTTCAATTTTGTAATTGGATTTGAGGAAAGTAAGAATTAAGTTAACTTGAAAAATCGGATATTAATTTTGACTTACAATGAAATTATGTTAGAAAGATGAGCCGAGAAATTGACAGTCAGTAAAGATGCTTGCACTAAATTTAAGGATCAATAGGGAGCCACAGCTGGTCCTCAGGGGAAAAAAATGACAAGATTAAAATATTTGTGAAATGAAATCAATGAAAATTGATCAAGAGAACTTTCCAAATAGTCGTACTCAATCCCAGGCTATGTTTTCAGGGACTTATCGTAGTTATATTTCCATATATCAAAAGAGGGGTGGCAGTAATTAAAATATCAAATAAATAATCTCTCCTATCACTGTGGAAATAGTGGAAGTATGATTTGCCTAGATGGTACACAGGAAGTGTTTGAGACATGAAGTTACTAATATATGATTCTTTTGTATTATCTAGAGTGAATATTAGTCTGGGGAACCTAAAAGGTGTTATTTGCTATAGAATTCTTAGGAATTGGTTGACATTGCACTAGTTATATTCCCCAAGCCAGAATTTTAGCCTTATTTTAAAGTCTGTCTAGCTATAGCTATATTAATAAATAAATATAGTTTCTTATTCTCTTCCATTGTTTCATTTTTAACCTTGTAAATTGTCACAACCAGGAATCATTAACATCCATGAAGGTCCTCATTTCCCATAACAGTTATGGCCCAGTTTGTCTAGACATCTGGAGGCAGCCTGCATGTGGAGCAGTCTGTGAAAATTTATCTACTGGATGCAGAAAAGGCCAGACAGCAAACCAAGACTAGCAGACACATTAAGCCTACTTTCTTATCCCATCCTACCAGCGATAACCAAGATATGCTTTCTTAGATTTAGGACAATTATCTGAGTGCTGAATCAAAGACATAGCAAAGGTGGTCAAAGAGGTTTTTAAAAAGTATGTACTACAGTATTAACAGTATGTAGATGTAGATGGGTGAGGTTACCCCCAAAAGGTAAGGTGTTTGTAAGTTTTCTTTCAACAGAAATATTCTCCAAATTCTCAAAGATCATATTAAAACCATATATTTCAATGAAATTATAGATAGCTATAATTTCAGTGTGTGTCTGCCCAAGGATACAAAGATAGATTTAGTATAACATGTGGCTTAAGAATAATTTTAAATCTGTTAAAATTGGGGAGATTTTCCAGACTAGAGATTCAAACTTAAGGATTTACCCTTAGCAGTAATTAGTTATGAAATAAAAATGAATTTTTCTCCATCCCATATTGCATCAATAGCCTGGAAGGCTAGAAAGAGATGGTGGTTATTATCAAGGGAAGTAAGGAGATAAAAGTACAGATGTCATTGTCAACACTTTCCTTCAAAAACAACAGGTCAGCTTTTTCTTCAGCCCTAAAATGAGCCATTGAAAAGCCACAGCTGGAGCTAATATTCTCCCTCACAATAACATTCTGAATAGCTCTGAAATTTTCTATGGACCCAACATATCTACTTTTACCAATCTAAAGACTTGGTTTGAAGTAAGAACTAAAAAGCTTTATCTTTCTGATTTTCTTTCCCATAGGTCATGTTTCTGATCTTCACAGGTCTTCTTCAGAGAGCAACAAGTTTTTAGAGGAATGTCTTCTTAAAACCATCCCATGGGTAAAACTTAAAGTCAAAATCAGAGAAATTGCTTTCTGGAATGCAAAACAGGTCACCTTGAATGGCTTGGATTTAGCATAACTCATAACATCTTCTTAATGGCCCTAGTGTCTGGCAAGAGATCAGCTTTGGATAAATAGAATCAAGACAACAGGATAGTAGAAGTCTCAGAAGCATTCCTTCCAAAGAAATTTAAGTCACTATGAAGCACAAAGCACTTTATGTACATTTTCAATGACCTGCTCCTGAAAGAGTAGCAGTTGTGATCCCCTTCTGAGGTTACAGAGACCTCGGGTAACATTAATTGAGGATAATATGTATTGTAGTCTGTAATCATTTCAGGTATGCAGCAATAAACAAAGAAGACAAACCCTATGCCATCATGGAATGTGCACTCACAGAAAAAATACATAGACATTAAATGAATGTAGATGTAATTGTAATGAGATTGAAAAGTACAACATAGAAAGCAGAGAAGAAGAATGGAAAATGATGGAAGTGGCCTACAGCAGATACAGCAGTTGCCAGAGAAAACTTTTGAGAGCACCTAACGTGTCGAAGACAAAAAGCAACTGAGAACACACCCCATGCCAATATCTGCAGCAAAAACATGTGCTGCCAAGTAAAACGATCCTGAGTCAAATAGTCCCTGGCTTATGTGAGGAATATCTAGAAGGTCATGCGACCCTAGAGGAATGAGCAAGATAGAGAATGATAAGAAATGGGGCTGGGGATATCTAGTTCAGTGGAATAAGCGCCAGCCTGGCAAGTGCAAGGTCCTGAGTTCAATCCCCGGTACTGCCAAAATAAAAAGAGAATGATAAGAGATGAGATATGCAACGTGGCCGGTAAACATGATCATATAGGAATGTATATGCCTTGTATAAGACCTAGAATTTTATTTTGTATGATGCAAAGTCTGTAGAGGGATTTTGATAACAGAGGTGATGATCATTAGAGTCGCAAGTAAGATATAGATGGATATCAATGATAAAAACCAGGCTTTGATTATCTAATGTACAAAGGTGTAACTTACAGAAATTAGGTTTTTTTTTTTGTAGAGGGGGCTTCAAAAATCTCTTTTGAGACCTTGTTAAATTTGAATCAATTATGCAAGTACCTGAATGTGAAGCAAGGAGTTGTACATGTGATATGTTGTTCAAGGAAGGCTGTGCTAGAGATAGAAGTTTAGCAATCTGTGGGATTGGGTGTGGTCACAGAGCAAGGAGAGAATAGAAGAAGACAGAAATACCTGCTGTGACCCTCCAAAATCTGAGGATTAGAAGATGAAGTCCCAGGAGGAGGGGGTTGGGGCAGGTGCTTAGGTCAGCAGGAGGCTAACCTCATTACTGGAGTAATGTATTTGCAAAAGGGCTAGGAGGAGCTAGCTAGGTCCCGTTTTACCCTTCTGTCCTTTTTGCCTTGTGAAGACACAGTAAAGAAAACTGAACAGAAATAGTTCCGAGTTGAGAAGAAAATCAAAAGAATACATGGGTACTGGAAACTGAGTAGAGTACTCCTGAAAGGAGTGAACCAGCTCTGTTAACTAGTACTGAGAAGGACAGTAAGATGAGTACTGAGACTTGACTATTATGTTTGCCAGCGTGGAAGTCAATGGTGCCATGATCTGAAATTGACAAAGTTGTTTCTCATAGAGACCTAAGGATGGAAGTTTGCTTGGTAAAGGTTCTAGAAAAAATGAGACATATGACACTGAACGGAGATTACAATGTTGAGGAGTTTTGTCAGAAAAAGAAGGAAATAAGGAGACATAACTGGAAAGAGATATAAAGTCAAGGTAGAATTGATTTCTTCCTAGTACTAGAGGTCTATGCAAATGAAGATCACAGAGCTAATGAGAGGCCATGGTGATTTTCAGCTATAGCCTGTCTGTCTGAAATCTATCCTCCTCTGCTCTGCTTTAGAAGCATTTGGGGGTTAATATTCTACAAACCATATATTCCCTATTTAGACTGGTTCTCCACTAATGTCTACAATTAGGGTATGCTAGGATGCCCCCAGGAGACTAGAGGAGGGGAACGCTCCGTGCTGTGCTCTGTTTCCACAGTGACCCTCAGTGCCTCTCCAGCAGCATTTCCCCAACCTGCAGCACATGCCTCTACCAGAAGAGATCGGTTCTAGTTGTTCTGTGCATGTGTGTGCGCGCGCATGTGTGTGTGTGTGTGTGTGTGTGTGTATGTGTGTGTGTATGTAAAAGCCACAACATTGCCCTGTCTTGCCAATATCAAAACCATCAACTGGCATTCTCTGTTCTGTGGCCTGAGCCCTAGCTTTGCAGGGCCATCCTCAGAGGACTCTGTGGGGACCCCACCTTAAATTTCTAGATTCTAAAATTCCCAAACTCTTACTCCGGTGTCTCTTTAGATCATATAAATCTTTTGCCTTTTAAAATTCCCAAACTCTTCGCTTGGTTTCTCCAGTCCTAGGGGTTATAGCTGCTTCCTGAAACTTTGCATTTTCTCAGTGGCCCATTTTAGCCTTTTCTACCTTTTAACAATTATTTAACATCCTTCCTAAAGTACATCCTCTCTGTCAATAATTTGGGGCTTTATGTTCTCTTGACTGTACCCTGACACAAAGTGGTCAAAGTCCACACCTTCCCCAAGACACCATGCTGCCCTTTGTGCAGAAATGTCCACCTTTTAGTCTTTTTTTTTTTAACTAACAAAAATATAATTGAAGACTTACTCTCCATAAAATTAACAAGTCTTCCTGGTGGATCTACTGATAATATTCTGGTCTTTTGTCTTGCTCTGTGGTCCTCCACCTCCTCCTTGCCATCCTTTGAACTTCTTTTTACACTTCCCAGCCTACTGTCATTTGATTTCCTCCTGGCATTTATTTTGACAGATCATAATACTCTTCCTCTTACATTGTCCTTTGTAGTTCAGTCCCCTGATTCTAAACCTCATGTTCCATGATTGGCCTGAGGGTGTGCTAACTAGTTTGGGGAACCTATGCCCCGATCTAAAATTCACATTCTTGGTGAAGAGCAAGGAACTGGGTGTTGGAAACTTACAACCAAATCCCTGCTTTGCAGTAGTCTTAGTCACGTGGAGATGTAACATCACCTGTCTGGCCCCAGTTTCCTCCGTGGTGAAGTGTGGAGGCCATCGGAGCTGCCCTTAGGCTCTCAGAGCCTCAACATGTTGCTGAGCCAAAACTTGTAGCTCTCTGAGGCCTGCAGAATCTGCCCTGCATTTTAGTGTTGCTCCTGATCCTGAGCTTTGCAGCTAATGCACTGTTACTCAATTTCCGAAAATAATATAAAACTCTATTGAATTGGTAACAGTCCTTTGATTTACCCTAAAGCTTTTGCCAGCCCTTAGAAACCCTGCAATCTAATCTCATCCATTCCCACCTTGGCTCCTTTCTACAGCCTTTCAATTGCATCTTTCGCTCACTGAATTCTAATGACTTTCCTCCCTTTCTTCACCGTTCCTTAACCTTCATCCATGATTTCTCTTTTTAACTCATCAGGGCCCTCCTTGAAAGGCACTTTTTTCTTCCTTGATTTCATCTCACACCCACATACATTACAGAAGTCTCTTTGAAGTTTTCAAGAAAGTGGTTGTTAATTCATGCAGCGCTACTGGGCCTCCCTTTCCAAACAGGATGCCTACCAAGACCTGTGAATGCATATGAGGCAGGTGCAAAGGACCCATTCCAAGCCGGAGGAATGGAATCAAACTCCAAATCCTCCATATCTTAGGCAGCACAAGGCCTTGAAGAATGACCTACTATTCTCTGCCTAAAGTTCTATCTAGATACAATAAAATCACAATCATTCACTCAAGCAGCACCTGGGAGGTTTTTTTTTATGAAAGGGCATTTAGTTGGCCCTCGGTAAGATTAGTTAAAATCTTCTTTCTCTCCTCACCACCTGATGCTGCATGTACGCTTGTGTCTCATGCAGCCTGGGGCACCCATTTCTCTGTGCGTGATGCTCCCTCGTGTCCCCTCGTGCTTTGTGTCTTCCCCCTCCATTCTCTCTTTCCTTTCTCCCACAATGTTCCAGTCAGGGTTTGCGCTAGTCTACATTTGAAGAATCAGTTCAGCGTATATTTGGAAGTGTCTGTCTTGTCTTGTTCTATCACTCTCCTGCAGGCTAAGTGGGCCGTCTCCCACGCTCCCCCACCCCGGGCAAAGCCGTCTCTTCTGCCCGCGTGTCTGACGCTATTCATGCAACTGCCCCTGCCGCGTCGCTCGTTTGTCTTCTGCCCTCACCTCCTTCCTTGTGGAATACACTGATTTATCTTTATGTTCTCAAAACTCCAGCATCGCGTCTAGCATCCCATCAATAAGTGCTAAGTGAAGAAAATAATATTTCTCCAGAGTTCAGTTTCAGTCTCAGTAATTTTTTTCCTTCTTTAAGGATGCTTTTTTAGTCCTTGGGATCAAGATAGGAGTTTTTTGTTCCCTAAGTACAAAAACCACATTGAGTTGTAGACGTGGGAAGGTATATTTTCCCTTAACAATCATAAGCTCACAGCCACACCCTTGTAGCGAAGGTTAGCAAGAGAAATCCACAGCAAAGTTACTTAGTCAAAGTTTTATGTAACACAGGAGCCTTCAGAGTGAAGACTCCAAGACCCCAGGCTTATTAGCTGGATACGTATTTAGTAATATCATTGGGCAAAGAGATAAAAATTAATGGTAAGTGGAAGGGGAAAACTCAGCAAGGCCTGTCTGTTCAGAGTCTTCTTGACCTCTCTGTGTGGCTTTTTCTTCTCGGGTATGAGATGGGACACTTCTGAAATAAAAGTTTTCAAGGGAGGAGGGAGAGAGTGACCTTTCTAGGTTTTATGGCTTGTTTTGGGGGAGAAGGCTTCTAGTTTCTATGACTTGGTCTGGGGAATAATTTTGGTTTCTATGATTCATTTCAGTATGAGAAAGAGAAATGGGAAACAGGAGGGCAAGAGAAGGTCACAGTGATCTTCTTCAGAGGTCTTTCCAATCTCCTTTAGTTCAAAGCAAACATGTCAAAGCACCATACTCTAGGGTATGATTTTCAGAATCCCAACACAGTCAAAAGAGAAACACCAAGGAAGAATATGTATCACTGCATGTCATTAAGTAGATAATATCCTAAGGACAATATAGGACAGAAAAAAAAAGCTGAATTATAAAGGCAGATGAGAGAAACAACTCTCAGAAAAGTTTTTTTTTTATGGTTCCTATAATTAATGGAAAGGAATTTGGCAGGAACCTCCAAAGTGAAAGGACAAGGGACTGTCGTGGGAGCACCAGTGAGCTGTGGGTCTTCATTTCAACCACTCCTTAAAAGTACATCAGATATACATCAGCTCCATGGGGATGGGATGCAACCTTGCAGTTAATGAGTTCTGAAGAAAGTAGGAAGGTGGGTAAAAAGGACAGTGCATTAATTTTGAAATCCAGAGAAAAGAATATGTTTTCTTTCCTCCTTTCCCTAGAATCTTCCCAGATCTTCCCTTCTTAGTTCTCTCCTTCAGCACTTAAGAAAAATGAACTTTAGTCAGAAGGAATTTTCAGTTTTGTGCACACATAAAGGTATCAGAGACTCTCAGAACCCAGTCTAACTAGAGGCTTCCATGCTGGGTGGATGCTTAACTTTTCTGGATGCTACAAACTGAAACAAAATAAAGTACAAAGGCAGCCAGGGCTGACTCACACGCATCACAAAGCTACTCCATGTGGTATACATAACTGCTAGCTTCCCTAAGAAATTCAGCAGCTTGTGAAAATGATCACATACCCTGGGTGAAAGATACTAACTTGAGCCCAGTAACGCTAGGTAGAAGCCCAACATAGACCCAGTGAAAGGAAAAAAATGACATTAAAATTTACTGGAAGGTAGTGACTGTGCGGTGGTCAGGTTGAGGTTTCCACTTCATTGGCTTTGACATCCATCCCAGGGACTAGTGCAGTGCATTTCTAGGTGTGTCTGAATAGGTCATAAAGACAAGGCCTTGGGTTGTATCTGATCCCTCACTCCTTTCACTCAGGCCCTGTTCCCCTGCTCTGCTTCAGAATGGCTATGAACTGAGCAGCTTTCCTCTGCTAAATCCTTCTGCCATATCTCTGCACTGGAGCCAGCCAGCTGACCATGGGTGAAGGCATGAGCAAATTCAATTTCTCCTTTAAGCTGTGGGCTTTGGGGTTGTTGTTGTGACTATACCTGACGAGGAGGTTTAAAAGCCTTTGGAATTTATTTATGGAAGGAGTTTTGAAAGGTTTAGAGATGCAGACTAGAGACACTCTACAATGTTGTGAGCAGAGCCCGATGGCTGATTTTGGTGGAAGCTCAGACACAAGAATGCTGAGAAGAGTGTTGACAGTAAAGACTAGGCTCAGGAGGTTTCAACTGGGAATGAGGACTCCAAAGGTTGTTGGATGGAAGGCCATGTGCATTATACTCTGCCAAAAAAACATTTTTTAGATTGTCTGTATTTTGACCATGTCCTGAAATATTGCAGTGACTGGGATTAAGGATGGTGGACCAATTAGTTGGGCAGAACAAATTTGTATAAGGTCCAACATTCAGTGTGTGGCTATAGTATATTCAGCTGCTTTTACTCAGGTATGTAGTATGAATTGGGAGCAAAATGCAGAGCAGAAAAATTAGAAACAAAAGTAAAGGTTGGCCCAGAAACAAGTAACCATGTGTAAAGTGGAACCAAGGAAGATATAACTACTAAAGAGAATAACACCATTTAAAATAAATCAAGTACTTGATACAAGGACAAGAGGAAAGATCCCTTGAGGACATCTCAGCAATCGGAAAGACCCTACATATCACAGGCTCAAAAATGCAAAAGTATCAACCTTTTAGGCTTTGTTTTGTTCTGTTCTGTTCTGTTCTGTTCTGTTCTGTTCTGTTCTGTTGAAAACAGAGTCCCAGGGACTTTAAGAAGAGTATGCCAGGCAATGGGTTCTCCAGGACTTATTTTATCATGCACAAGCAGTCAGAGAGTACTGCAGCCACAGCCCAAAGGGTCCTGACTACTTCTCCCGCTGACAGCAGGTGTTGGCTTCCTCTATATGCTACCCTTTTTACCAGCATGCAAAATGTAAAAATTGTGGGGTTGGAGAGACCTCCGCCCCGATTTCAGTGGAAGGCCTGACAGATCAATCAAGGAGTCTCTGAGAGTATTATGCATGAAGCCAGAAGTACAGGGGAGACCCTAGGAAGTTGGAGCTTCCAAGAATGTGGAATGTGCCTCAAGAAAAGCAGGTTGTGACAGAGAGAAAGGCCATATGCTTTGCAACTAAAGGACCATACAGATGACACAACACACTGTGTGCCCTGGGTGACACATAGGGAGTTAATTGGTACTAATCTCTGCTATCTCCGTATTCTTCCCTTTTGGAATGGAAATGTCAACCCTATATCATTATACTCTAGGATTATGTAACTTATTTTTTTTTTAATTTTTACAAAGGCCCACAGTGAAGAGTTTGTCTTGAGTCTCAAAACAGATGTGGACTTAGATTTTTGGAAAATGTTAGGACTGTTGCAGTTTGAGGGAAGGGGTTATTAAAGTTTCCAGTTGTAAATAGGATAATTGTCTTAGGTGGAACTACGAACTTGCTAAGGTTTTACTTGGAGATTAAGTACGGTTTAAAGCAATAGTCCTAAACTTTTTAGCACCAGAGACTAGTTTCATGGAAGACAATTTTTTTCAAGGACTGGGGGAGGGGTATGAGGAGGAGGTACCTTGGGGATGATTAAAAGGAACATACAACCTAGATCCCTTGTATGAGTAGTTTACAGTAGAGTTCTCACTCCAGTGAGAATCTAATGCCACTGCTAATCTGAGAGCAGGAAGAGCTAAAATGGTACTGTGAGTGATGGGGAGTGGCCAAAAATACTAATGAAGCTTCTCTTCTTCACCTTGTATTTGCCTCCTGCTGTGTAGCCTGATTCCTAACAGGAAGGAGGTTGAGTACTTCTGGTTTAAGGAGATGTGTTTGGGGAGCAAGATGAACAGCAATGAAATATGGCAGTGAAGATGGAGTTTCAAGTTCACTGGCCTTGAGGTCTGCTCCAGGAACTGGTGGAGTAAACTTCCAGATGTGTCTGATCCCTTTTGCCCTTCTGTCTTGGCCCTTTTCTTCTGTTCTGCTTGCTGTCTGCCATGAACTAAGCAGCTTTTCTCTGCTACACTGTCTTAGTTACTTTTCTCTCATGGCTGAGACAAAATGCATGAGGCCCAAAGTTAAGGAAGGAAAGGTTTATTTAGCTCACAGTTTGTGGAGGTTTCCATCCATAGTCAGCTGGCTCCAAGGTGGAGTGGCATATGGCAGAGGACAACAGTTCATGGCCATAGAAAACAGCAAAAGCAGCAAGGGAAAAAGGGAGAAAAGGCAGAGAAAAAGGCTCTTTCCCTCCTTAACATTGTCTGCAGGCTGCCCACCCCAGGGCGGGTGTAGCACTCACACCCATAATCCCAGCACTGAACCATGGATCAAACATAAACTCTACAAGCCCACCCCATGACTGCAAGAGATTTTGCGGGAACATCCAGACACAAACCATAACATCTGCCATTCTGCCATGGTGTTTCTGCCTTGGAGCCAGCCAGCCATGGACTGAAACTCATGAGCAAATTAAACCTTTCCTCCTTTAAGTTGTGAATGTTGGATATTGTGTCCCTGCAATGAGAAAGCTGACAAATACATACTGAAATGCTTGTATCTCTGTAGACCAGAAGTTATTTGACTTTGAGAAAGTCCATAGCATCCTCTTTGACCATCTGTCACACCAGACTCTAGCCCCCACTAAGCCTTTACCACCCTTCTCTGAACATACCTGCCCTTCTGGGATCTTGTTTCCTTTGCTTAGTTTGTCTTTTCCCACTTTCTTTTTCTAACTCAAACACAAGTCCCTGCTGACTCACTCAGTGCTCATAGAATTCTCAACACAATCAGTGTTTATTGTGTGCCTTGAAATTACTTTTTTATGAGCTTGTTTTACCCATTAGGCATGGAGATCTTAAAACAATGGTCATGCTGTTTCATTTCTGTACCTTGGCACTTGGTACCACAACTGAAACATAGTAGGGTCTCATTAAATGTTTGCTGAATAAATGAATTTCCCTTAATCACACTACTGTTTCTTCAAATGAAAACGTAAAGTTGACACTACACTGTCTCAAGGGATTCTTCCATCCCTAATATGCTATGACTCTACAAAGTCCCCTCAAGTTATAGAGACAAAGAATTTCACACTTATTGACTAAAAAGACACAAATGCTTAGTGAACACAAGCTGTTTAACCAGTGAAATCAAACCACCATTTGCTTTTGTTCCAAGGTTTTTCTGACCTTCTCTTTTATTCTCATAATGAAATTTTCCTTGGGTATTCCTGATCTCACTCATGGTAACATCTCATATAATATTCCAAACAAAAGCTAACTTGGGGGTTGGGGATACAACTCAGCAGCACAGTCCCTATCTCGCAAACACAGTCCCTGAGCTCAATTCCAAGTACAAAAAGAAAGTTAACCTATATATGCCTTTTCCTTTTAAAAAAATAGAAACAAATGAGTCACATCATATGAAATTTGACCTGATAGGTATGTGGCCCTTATTCGCCTCAGACCACTAAACTATGCCAATATAGTGGAAAGGATAAGTATAGGGAGAAAATTAAGGAGCAAGTGATCAAAGGACTGAGTCAAACAGACCTGAGCACACTGGGGTCCAGCACTTTCTCACATGTGGCCTTGGTCAAACCATTTAGTCTCTCCAAGTACCTGCAGTAAAATGAGAGCAGTAATTATATGTCTCTCATTGGGTTGTTTGTAAGAAATGCATGAAATATAAGCCAAGTTCCTAGTCTAGCAGAGATGTTATCACACTGCGGGCATTCAATATATGACATTTATGCTTTAGTATATTATATTCTGACCCAACCCCTTGTCTTGAACATGAACAACCCAAGGAACAGAAAATTATGGCAACTTTCTGCATCTTACTCATGGCACAGTTAAGTCCTAATTTCCAGGCCAGGATTTTTCCAGATTCCTAACAGTGGCAAAAAATAAAGTCCTAGACAAGCCGACTTGCCTCAGCAAGTCAACTCCAAAAGATAGTTCTTCTACCATGCTTTCAAAGGATGCTTATTGTCCTGGGATGCTCAAGGGGGTAAGGAGATGAACTACCCACCATTTGACTTCCAGGCTCCCTTAAGGAAGATACACAACTTAAAGAAAATTACATAATATTTCCAACCCTTTTTATGTCACTGGACAACCTTATGTTCAGGAGTTATATAAATTCTCTGAACCTCAACCTTCTAAACTATAAAATGAGGAGGATGACACGTTCCTGATTTTCACCAACCCCAAAACTTTACTAGATAGTGATACCAGCTCTGGGTCCCTGCACCTATAAATGTTATCATATTTGAGAAAGGGGCTTTATAGGTGTGATTGCATTAAAGTTCATGAGATGTGGAGATTATTCTATTATTCTAGATTATCTGTGTGGGCCCTGAATAGCAATCACCTGTATTCTTTTAAGAGGAAGTCGGGGTGGGGAGATGGGGGATAAGACACACAGAAAGAAGAACGAATGATGTAAAGGGGACAGAGAGACCACATTGCCCTTAAAAATGAGACACTTTTATAAGTGTCTTATATTTTGATAAGCAAGCCAAGATCATTCCTCTTATTCAATGAGGCCCAGGCAAGTTAGGCTGTCTAAGCCTCAGGCTACAGGTATGACACACCCACAAAAGCTCTCCAAACTCAATTTTAAAAAATTATTTCAGAATAAGATTCATTTGGGTTAATACTTCTCTTCAAAAAGACAAAGAAATCTTTCTGCTTGAAGTCTCACTCACACCTGCTTGTGAATTTATCAGCAATTTACACACTCTTAAGAATGTGAGGTTTGAATTAGAGCTGGATAGAGTGGTAGAAATTTTGGCTACCTCCAGAGTAGTAGCTGAAAGGAATCAAGATTCTAACTTTTAGGGGTGCTGAAGGAAGAGGAAAGGAAGTAAGAAAGGGGGAGCTGCATCAAGGAATTGATGAATAAGAACAGGCAGCCTCTGACCTGCAGGAATACACTCTGAATGATATCAGTGGAAGAAAAATCAATCCTTTGTTCTACTCCTGGAAGCACACAGATGAATAAATAACAGCCACTGAATACACAAACATTCCTGGCCATTTTATTCATAGACAAAAGGTAGAGACAACCTACATGTCAATCCACAGGCAAATAGATAAACAAAATGTGACATATATAATGAAAGATTATCAAGCCAAATGTCTTAGTCATTTTCTCAATGCTGAGACAAAATATCCAATACTCACAAGTTACAGGAGGAAAGGTTTATTTTAGCTCACAATTTGTAAAGGTTTCAGCCCATGGTCAGCTGGCTCCAAGGCACTGTGGCATAGTGGAAGGATGTGATAGAAAAGAAACAGTCCATGGCATGACAGGCAGGAAGTAGCAAGCAGCAAACCTCCCTTTCCCTTATATTCCATTCAGAATACAAGCCTATTGGTTGGTGCTATGTATACCCGGGGAGCACCTCTCCATTATCTGCACCCAGAGCTATACTAGGCCAAATAGTGGACTAATTATTTACCACACACCCTCAGTCCACATCACACACCCTAGATTCAGCCATGTACAAAAAACCTACTTATCAGTGCATGAGGCTTTGGGATGGGGGGACAGCTAGACTTGAGACATTACACCCTGAAAAGGAGTAAAACACTGATACACAGTATGATATTTATGAACTTCAAATGCATTATACTAAATAAAAGAAGGCAGGCACAAAGCTGCACATAATACATTATTCCAAATTTATGTGAAAGCCCAGAAATGGGAAATCTATAGACAGAAATAGATCAGAGATTGCTTGAGTATGGGAGGGTAGCAGCTAAGCATACTGGGTTTCTTTTCATGTGTTTTCCATTTGCTTAGTTTTGCTATTGAGACAGGATCTCATTATATAGCCCACACTGGCCTCAAACTCATTATCCTCCTGCTTTAGCTTCCTGAGTGCTGGGTTTACAGGATTGGGCCACCACAGCTACCTTCCAGAATTTCTTTCTGAAATGAAGAAAATGTTCTGAGATTGATTTTGGTGATGGTGCACATTTAGTGAATAGGATAGTAATTGTTGAATTATGTACTGTACATGTATAAATTATAAGGTTTGTGAATTATATCTCAGTGAGACTATCTTTAATAAATTGAAAACTGACATTATCTTCAGGAAGCTCACAAGGTGAGGGCTATTTCTTGGCTATATCCCCTTGTGGTGTATCTAGCAATGGAGCACGTGTGTGAGACCAAGCATGTGACTTCACCTTAAGCCAGGACCAGAGAAAGTGTGGAAGGGCCAGGTTTGCTCTTTTCATAACAACCCTCTTGAGAGAACTACCAAGAGATCACATAGAAACAGCTCAACCTCCAGTGACAAGGTCTTCCTGTGAGGCTTCATTCCTTAAAGGTTCCAACACCTCTTAATAACAACTCTGGGGCCTTTAACACATAAACCTGTGGAGAGGACACAATCCAATCATATCCACACCATACCTTTCACAGAGACAGCGTTTCAAATACCAAAAAATGAAAAACCTAGATTTCTCAGGACTTCAAACAGGTCCAGAAACAAACTCATCATGTCTCCCTGGGAGCCCATCCTTCCTCCTATACTTCTCTCTCTCTCTCTCTCTCTCTCTCTCTCTCTCTCTGTCTGTCTGTCTCTCTCTCTGTCTGTCTGTCTCTCTCTCTCTCTCTCTCTCTCTCTCTCTCTCACACACACACACACACACACAGTTTTATTCATTTTAGAATTCTGTAGGTCAATAGACCTACCCAGGTCTCACTGGACTAAAGTCAAAGTTTTGGATTTTGGGATAAATCTCCATTTTGATTTCTAGAACCCACCCTACTTGGACTAATAGCTCTTCTTTCATCTTCAAAGCCAGCGTAGCATACCTCTGACCATTGTTCTGTTCATATTCCAGTCTGACTTTCTTCAATCTTTGCTCTCATTTTTTGTTTCATCTTTTGAGACAGGTTCTTGCTGTTTCCTAAGCTGTTCTTAAACTCCTTGGGCACAAGTAATGCTCTTGCCCAGGGAGCAGGAACTACAGGCATTTGCCAGTGCGCCAAGCTCCCTCTTTTCTAGGACTTTCTAGTGCATTGGGGCCTCCATGGAAATCCACAAGGATCTACGTATTTTAGAGACAGCTGAATAGCAACCTGAATTCAGTAGAGAGCAGTGATGGTCAACCTTTTAGAGACAGGTTCCCAAACTGCAACCCCAAACCTGCTTATCTAATACAAAGTGCCAACACTGCAATTGAACTGAGTACTGAGGTTTTAGTTTAGAAAAAACAACTCATACATTAACATCTTTTGTATTAGAGAAAAATGACACAGGTGCCATACATTTACCACCACTGATCTAGAGCCTTAATTCTGCTTTGCCATACAATCTAATATTTTCACAGGTTCTTGAGATTAGGATGTGAATTGTTTTTATTAATTAAATTTCTGGTGTGTTTTAGGTATCCATAATGGTCATGGTCATTATAGGGAATTTACATCTGTTCTTTTGATTCCCCCATTCCTCTACCTTCCCTTCAGCCTATATTCCCGGTCTGCCACTGAACAAGCTGATGAGCCAGAAATTGGGCAGCATCTTTGATTCCGTCCTCATGCCCTGCTTCGTCCAAGCAATCTCGGAGTCTTGTCAGTCATTTCTAGTCACCATTTATCGAGCATGTCAGCTTCTGCTCATCTTGACACTGCAAGCTGCATTTAAGTCCACTGGCATCACCCACATCCTCCGTCTAGATTGCTTCAAAGCTTTCCAGCTGGTTCTACCTAAGCGAGCCGATCCATCGGCCACCCCAGCAGCCATGTGGCCCATCTGAAAACACAAATCGGACCTTTTCCCTTGCTTGCTTTCAGCTGCCTTCGGTGAAGCCCAATTACCTGAACACGGCTTATAAGGCTCTTCCTGATTTCTCTAGACTCAGCCCCTCGCTGAGCGTGCCACAAACGGGCCCTTGTGTTTTCAGTTGTCCTCACTCCCACCCTCCTGACTGTCCGTGAACTTGTCAAGTATTCCATGCTTTCTCTCAACTCCAGCTTTCCCTAGATGTTGGTCGCTTGTTCTGGAGCATGCGTGGCTCCCACAGTCCCCTACCACCAGTAACCCCACCTCTCTTCTAATTCCAAGCAGTCCCTCTCTTACCTTTGTCACGTCCTTCTACTAGCTTTCTGAGAGCTTACTGTTTTACTCCTGCCCTAGGCTAAGGCATGTGGTTCTGTTATATGCATCTAAAAGTGTCAAAATATTTAATACACAGTATTAAAATGGATTATTCATGTGTCTGCCTTCACTGGTAATGAATAATCCAAGGCAAGGAGGTAATTTTTCTTATTCTTCGTTGTTTACCCCAGTCTAACCAAAGCCTAGTACTGTACATAGGAAACATCCAACAGACATGTGTTTTTACCAAGAGTCTTGCTGAAGGCAGGTTTTTTCCTGTTTATACAAAGCTATGAAATAAAAACAATATGGAGTTTGATTATCATTGGCTATATTTATAATCCACACTCATATGGTAACTTGATAAACAGATGAAGGTTTACATCAAAAGAAAACACTTTAAAATTTTTCATATACAATATAATTTTGCACTTATAATTTCACACAAAAATGCCTATTTCGAATGTACTCAATTTGATTTCAATTTTACACAGAAAGAGTTCAGTATTGTTAAATGATACCATCGTGTTTTGTCTTAATAATATCACTGAGACTGTGTAACTAGCTTCACAGAAGAAAAAAGACCTCTCATTGATTTCTTTTATGTGAATATTTGAAAATGTAGGACTAACTGACACCAAGGGGCAGTACATTAACATTTTTTGGTGGACCATAAGGGATCTTTCATGGACAGAGTGCTGAGTTACTTATTACTGTATTGAATTTCCAAGCATGCTACTCCTTGGTGATTTCTGGCTTTTAATGTATTGACTTTCTGCCTGGGCCACAGCTTACAGAATTCCACTTCATCTAGCACCATACCAGGTTACTCCTATTTGATACAATTCCACATTCTATATTACTTCCAATGAAGGGACAAACCGGGCAGGAAACATCTTCTTGTCAGATATGTCTACTAGGCTGTAGATTTTTCAGAAGGAAAAAACACGTATAGTGTAACATCCAGTCATTACACAATTTATGCTTAATGGTGATGGTAGAGGACATTTTCTGCCAACTGAGCTCATCTGCTTGCTAAATGTGGCAGTAGGTGATGTGGGGGGAAAGCCAACCTTGCCAGCCGGACAGATGTCTCCGGGTTGAAACTCCAGCTGTTCCTCACTGCTGCTTGAATTTGCCCAGGTTAACACTCTGAGTCTCTGTATCCTTGACTCTAGTGTGATAGATAGTTAGCAAATATAGTTCCATGATGATTTAAAAGTTTCACCTATGTGAAGGTATCAGCCAGAGTGGGAGTCTATTTGTTGAAAGTTCTCCATCTGCGTCCTCCAACCATGCAGATACAAGAAACTTAAATGGATTAAAATGTTCAACAGGCATGAAATTTTAAGAGATCTGAATAGCTTCTCTTTCTCTTTCTCTCATTCTACACATTCCAAGATATGCAGTATCAGAGTTAACAATCCAAGTGCGCTAACACTACAGATGCAGACCAGTGCCTAAGGTGTTAGCAGTTTGAAGCGCGGTCCCATCTCTGATAAATTATAGGTGGGAAGAGTAGTATTCGGATGAGGTTTGGCTCACTTTTAGCAAAAGTTCTCACAGACAGACCTTGTAAACAGCTGTCATTTTCAGAGGAAAATTTACAAGGTCAGGAAAATGAACCTTGGGAAATCATGCTAAAATATTAAATGGTGATGTACTACGATTACTGAAACCACCCAGAAAAGTAATTGTGAAGCACATACATTATATATTCTGCCACTTATATGCATTTTGGCTCATGAGTTTTTAAAATACAGGATAGCATTTGCCTTTGTATTGGAGTTAACCAGATAAAAATAGTGGCAAGTCAAAAGAGAAATAATAAGGATAGTTTCACACTTATTTTTAAAATTTAGTTTCAACCTTGAAATTGAATTGACATGGTGAGTTCTTTCAAGTTATAAGTTCTTGTTTTTTTGTTCATTTGTTTGTTTTTCCTCCCTAATCAATGCCTAATCCTTGGTATTTTGCCTTGAACCTAATGTACAGGTTTAACTCCAATGAATAGCTATCTTATTTCCCATTTTTGTCCTTGGTTTTATTCATAGAGTCAGACACTTATCTTCTAGAACTTTCCCCGAAGTCCTGCAAGTCAAACCATAGCTTTAAGACACCCTTAATGCTGAAATTTCTATTTTAGTTATGACAGTGTTGTTTACCTTCCATCTTTTGCACGTATGAAATCTTTGTTTTTATGTTAAAAAGACTGATTATGTCCAACACATTTAGGAAACTGGAGTCTCCTGCTGATCAAACAGGAATTGATGGGCATAGAAATATCACGTTTTTTGCATTCTCTGGTGCAAAAACACCACCACCAAAACTGGATCCAGGCAATGGTCAGTAATGATTGTTGATGGGAAATTTATAAAGCTGGACCAGCCTGACAGCTCCTAAACCCACAGATCAATCCTAAGGCCAGCAGGGAGACTGTATGCGCCTGCTGATTAGGAGCAAGATAACACTCAGCAGAGAATCTATCAAGCGTCCTTGCCAAATAATCAAGCTCAATCTAATAAGCCCCTAGATCACTAGACCCCTGGAAATACAATTTGGGGGTCAGGGTAGGGAGCACACAGGGGAAGGAGGGAAGTATGGAACACTTTAGCATTTAGTCAACACAATCACAAATATTGATATTTCTATAGGACAGTATTTCTATAGACTTACACTAACAGGAGTCCTCCCCCAAAACTTGTGATGAACTGTAATCTCCAGGGTTTGTTGTTAAGAGCTCAGATCAAGTTGGACACTTAGGAGGTAATTAGCATTAGCTTTGGTCAGGAAGGTGAGGCTTCCATGACTGCAGTATTGGCTTTGTAAGAAGAGGAATACGACCATGAACTAACACATGTTCTCTGCTTCACTGTGTGACGCCCTGCCCTGCCTCAGGACCTTGCAGAGTCCCTGCCAGCAAGAGAGGCCTCAGTAGATGCAGCTGCCTGATCCTGAACTTCCCAGTATCCAGCACTATGAGCTGAACAGATGTTCATCTTGTACAAATTAATCCATTGTATTCAGTTACAGGAACAGAAAACAAACAACCCCCATCCTTCAATCACAAGATCAAAAAAGATGGGGTGTCAGATTTTAAAACACTTAAGAAATATCAACCACATACAATAATCAGATCTTGTGTGACTTCTAACTTGAATGACACTATTTAAAATATATTGACTGACTATTTAATGATATTAAAGCGTAATGTGTGAGGTGTGACAATAATGTGATATGAGAGAGTATATGCGCATGTGTGTGTATTTTATATGTGATATGATGTCTACAATTTTCTTCCAAAGTGCAAACAGGCTTGGGGAAGTGAAACGATTACAGAAGAAGCAAGTCCCCCTGGAAGCCAGGGGATGGGCCATATCCTCTTATATCTTCCTTCCTATGTGTTGAAAAATAAAAATAAGGTGAATACGTAGGTAATGTTTGCCTCTCATTCTGTCCCTCCCACAAGGCGTATGCAATCTCCAGACCCAAACAAACATCTACATAATGATATCAGTATCATATTTGGGGGTACATGTACACACTTACATAAGTATATAATCATTCAGGTGAAACTAGAGTCTTATACCTCTGGAAATACTTCTGATTCCCCAGCGTAATACTTCCCTATATTCCATAAGGAGATAAATAGGTCCTACATGAGGTGTCAAAAGAAATTGCCTTCTTTTGCAATCACTCCCAACTTCCATTCAGTACAAAAATCCAAGTGAGTGCTAAAAGGGAAATGTCTTGTGACAAGGTCAGGCAAGACAGATGAGAAATATGGCTTGTGATGAAAAACTAACAGGTGCATGTTTTATTGGCATGATAAATGTGAAAAACCAGATGTGGAATCCCATATAACACCATACTAAACGTTTTAAAGTATATCTTTCCCCAAAGAAGCTTCTTTTTTCTAGCTTTTATTCTTGTCATTCTGACCATAACTTTGGCAAGCCTCTTAGCAGCCAGGACAAAAGAGGTTATGGAGATTCTGTTTCTACAGGAACTATATAAAATCCTGCAGGATGACCCTCATTCAGGTGAGCAAGCCATCGTGTTTCTTGGCAGGGGTGCAAAAGTCAGACAGATACCACTTCTGTCTTCTATACAGGGCCATAAGTGCATGGGAACCAGCCAGCAGGCACTCTCTAACAGCAAAAGAACACTAGCTCACCAGCACTGGAATCTGAATTGAGGGGCTATCTTTATTTTTTGGCTTGCGTAACTGTGTCTTGCTTATTACTTGCCTTCATTTGCTGCATATCTTGATAAACAGGAAAAATCAATTAAATATATTTCTGTCTGTCTCTCTTACTGTATGTGTATATATATATATATATATATATATATATATATATATATAAATGAAAACTTATACGTGATAAATTATATGATTTCATTAGTCAATCAAAAATAAATTGCAAAGAAAACAAGAATCAACTCAGTGTATGAAGTGGCTCTTATTCCCCTTTGCAGAGTTGCAAGTAGAGAGTCCTAAGGAAATCATGAGGCTTCTGAGGCAAAAATGTGCCCTAATTATGTCTTTGTCCTCAGTTCCTAGCAGAGTGCTTAGCACATTTCTGCTCAATAAAGGATAAAATAAATGAGCTCAAGAGGAAGAGGGGAGGGATGTTAGGTCACATCTATGGGTAAATTAGTAGAAAAATGTTTGTCTCAGAAATCCCTGCATCAGAGGTTTGGACTGTGCCATCTCAGAACTTGCATCCAGTTGCTCAGCAAGTCTACACAATTATACTGACACAATCCTTCCTTCTTATGAAGGATACCTGAAAGATAAAATTTCACTGGCCCCTATGGTGGTAAATTTTAAGTGTCAACTTGGCTAGGCCATGTTCTCCAGTTGTTTGGTGAAATACTAGTCCTGACGTGCCTATGAAGGTACCTTTACCATGAAATAAGTATTTTAAATAAGGTTTAATAGGGTTATGTTGGGCACGGTGGCACACATCTGTAATTCCAGTAATATGGAAGGCTGAGGCAGGAGAACTACAAGTTCTAGCTGAACCTAGGCAATTTAAGGATTTAGTGACTCTCCTTAAAAATAAAAAGCCTGGGGATATAGCTCATTGTAAAGTCCCTGAGTTCAATCCCTAATCCCACTTTTAAAAATGCAGTAGATTTTGTAGACATGAAATAAACAGATTACCCTCCATAATGTCAGGAAGCTTATCCAATTAGTTAAGGACTTTCAGAGATAAAAGACTGAGGTCTCTTAAGGAAAAGGATTTCTGCCTCCAAGCTGCCTCTGGATTCAGCTGAAACATCATCAACTCTTCCCCAAATCCCAGACTCTTCTCCTACCCTGTAGATTTCACACTTGTCAGCCTCACCTCACAATCACATGAACCTACTCCTTAAAGTTCTCTCCATCTCTCCATCTCTGTTTTTTTGTCTCTGTCTCTATCTCTGTCACTGTCTCTCTCTCTCTGTCTGTCTTTCTCTGTCTCTCTTTCCCTGTCCCTGTCCCTGTCTCTGTTTCCGTTCTCTTGCACACCACACCCTGTCTTGGGTCTGCTTCTCTGCGAAGCCCTGACTAGTACGCACCCTAATTGGCTTCCTGTCTCCACGCCATTGTCCCCATTCTTCCTGCCAAATCCATCTTCTCCCCAAGCTAGAGTGATTGTCTACGGTGCAGCCTGATGGCACCTCATCACCTCTCCAGATCACACAACCACCCCTCCGCATGGGAACCAAACCTCAGGACTTTCTGTGATGCCCTTACACAGGCCCTCCATGAGTCAAGTTGAAAGCTCATCACTCAGGATTGCAACATTGTGATTGTTTGCTTCAGTGCTTCCTCTGCCTCCTCTCCATATGGTACAAATGATCTCTGCTCACTGAGGTTTACAGGGGAAAAAAAAAGAAGGATTACTTAAATATATGCCCCACAGTTTCTTTAACAAATGAGCACATCGCAAATGACTCCAGAGTTTGAGGATATTAGATTGCTGTCTTTAAGGGGAAAAAAAATTAAGCTGACTGTAGTAATATTGGGGAAATCCTGCAATATTAAATTTTAAAGAGACCCTGCTAGGATTCATTTCCGTCAAGACCCACCAAAAATGTGCTGGAGCCTGTGTATTTGTCATATTTGTCAGTACCGATAGGTTTAGAACTTATCAGCTAGTAAATTAGCCCGGATGCTCAGAGCAGCTCCACAGGACTCCGAGACTTGCTGCTGCCTTGGCATTTACAGACAAAGAGCAAGGCACAGCCGTGGGTCAGGCAGAGACGGGCTGGCCTGGGTGTGCTGCCCTGGAACAGATAGACTCACAAGGGTGGTAGCCCAGTCACAGCCTCTCCTGGAGCTGGGCAGCCTCAGCACACAGAGCAGACCCCTGATGCTCTCAACTGTGGGTAGAAGGAAGATTTAAAAAAAAAAAATACAGCTGGAAATATCCAGTGCGATGTTGTCACTACTCTCCAACACAATAAAACTCAAAATTTCCACAATCTGCTCACTTTAATCCTTCCTCTATTCTGTCCCCATGAAACTGCTTACTGTGGTAACCTACTTAACTACTCAAAGGTCTTTAAGTGTTCCTGCTCATTACATATAGAAGCCCCATAGTTCCCAGCCTGGTATTCTAGACTGTGTACTTTCTTTCTGATCAAAAGTGTGAACTTTTATTTCCTGACCCCTGAGTATGAGTATAACCTTTAAGAGTGCTCTTCTCAGTGAAGCTCTTCAACTACTCTAGCCAGTATTGCTGCCTTATTTTTGGAGATCTTTTGCATTTAAGTTATGAGGAGAACACAACTGCACACTGTCATGCTGTGGTAACTGGTCAGTGTGTGCATGTGTGTCTTAATAATGGTTAAACCATAAACTCCTTGAGGGCAAGGGCCTGCAGTCAGAAGAACACCACATTCAGAATCAGCCTAGCTCAGCTCTGCCTCGTACTTATGCGGTACCCTTGGGCAATTTACTTGAAATCTTTTTTCATCATGTGGAAGTGTTGTGTATATCCTAAAGACCTCTCAGGGTTGCTGAGAATCAGGTTAGCTTTTCAAAAGTGCTGAAGTACTTTAGTAATGAAAATAAAGATCAACATCACACAGTTTTGTGAGATGTTAGTATTAGCAATACATACAAAGAGACACTGTCGATGCTATACACCCCATATATACACATGTAATTACATACTTATATGAACACAGGTATTTATATCTAATACATGCATAGACACATAAATATATAAAGTATAAACAATTTAGAAATTAATGTTAAATTAGGCACATGTCCTATTTTTACAACTTAGTAGTTTAACGACATCAATTAAAATATGACTCAGAAAGTCAGAGGCTAACACTTTACCTGACAGAATGTTCCTGTTAAATATTTGATAAGTAAATGAATCAAAAATGGAAGAGACCAGGTTATTATAATTACCTGCAATGTTCTGAAGCTATCAACACAGTAGACTGGAACATTCTAAACCGACTCACAGATTCTGCAAAGTGCTAGGGTCTAATTATCTAAGAGATAAAACTCTTGTGCCCCTTGGCACTAAGAAACCCAAACCACCCTTAGAAAGAGAACTGAAATTGTTGCTGCTTTCACTTCCTTGAGAGAACAATGACACATTTTTGTGCTACATTCAAAGTAGAAAATTCTATCACTAGCCCAGGATGTCCTTTGGGAGAATGGCTGACAAAGCACGGTGTCAACATGGCTTTGATCTCCAGATTCAGATTAAAGGTCAAGGGCCTGCAAGTTGTGTTCAATGTGGTCTATGACAATAGGACTGGTTGCTGCCACAGATGAGACATGTAGCTTCTTCAACAATCTCATCAAAATCCCCCCTTGTGCCATAATTCACATCAAATATAAAGTTGAAAATGGCAGCAACATGGCCCCAGAGTCACACGGTCTGATCTAATTTAAGTCAGTGGAAATA
This sequence comes from Dinomys branickii, assembly GCA_004027595.1. NCBI lineage: Eukaryota > Metazoa > Chordata > Mammalia > Rodentia > Dinomyidae > Dinomys > Dinomys branickii. The sequence continues at coordinate 143,782 of PVLD010000853.1, read as the reverse complement.
GAAATGAGACCCTTTGTCCTAGACATATGCAGAGAGATGAATGAGGACAGAAGGACCTCAGGCAGTTCTAAAGAGCCAGCTGTGGGAAGATAGAACTGCTAAGCCTCTGGTATAAGGAATTCTCATAAAACAAATACCTCCTGTTTGATGGGCAAAGAGATTAAATACTGGGAATAAACATCATTACAATATAGCAGTGCTTTCCAGAAGATCTCAGCCTGTAAGTGAAGATAAATATGTTAGCCAGGTCATTTTGATTAAAATTGCTAAGTGGTAGATAGAGGCAGGGGTTCTAGCAATGAAGAAGATTATGTTAGTACTCCTAGCAATGGTGATGTCAGGGGCACTAGCTCAGACTGACCAAAGGTAAACCAGCAACAGAAACTTCAAACATTTCAAAGGATGGCTGCTGCTAAGATATCCATGAACCTCCCTGTGGGGACCACCATCAGAAAGCCACAGACTTTTACAACCATCTGCTTACATACTCACTTTACATTTGAATTCAGTGGGCACCTGCTGAGTGCCAGGCACCATGCTGGCCATGCCTGTTAGCATTTATTTATCTTTTCTGGCTCAAGACTCAACTACCAAAGTGATAGATCTGTCAAAGAAATCAACTAAAATTGAATAATTCATTACAACAAATGATTATGGTATAATATCACTTCTATGATATGTCAAGACTCCAGGTAAGGATTATTAATTCCATTCTATAGATGAAAACATTGTGGCTCCATCAGTTAAGTAACAGTGTAAAGTATCTTAGGTTAATATTAGAGCCAGTATTTCATTCAGTGAGTCTCCTAAATCGAGTTCAGAATCGTTTCATAAAGAGAACCCCAATCCTGAGGAACCATACCAGTGACTTCAACTATGCCTTCTTTCCTAGATTTTGTACTGGTTGTTGGTGCCTTCCTAAACCTGGAATGTCATCACAAAAATATCATCAACTGAGTTACTTTTCTCATGGCTGAGACAAAATACCCAATACCCACAAGTTAAAGGAGAGGCTTATTTTGATCACAGTTTGCAAATACCTCAGTCCATAGTCTGTGGGTTCCAAGGCAGGTCAGCATGGCAGAGGGGCATTGCACAGCAGAAAGAGTCCATGGCAGGGCAAGCAGGAGGCAGCAAGCAGTGAGTGTGCCTTGCCCTTTTATTCCATCCAGGCTACAACCCTATACCCAGCCAGCTCTGAAAAGCCTCATCTATGAGCACATGAGGCTTTGAGGAGACATCTAAATACAATCCATAACAATGGCTTACATAATAGAAATTAATTTTCTCACAGTTCTGGAGCTAAGAAATGCAAAACTGAAGTGTCAACTAACTTCTTGGGGAAGGCTCCAGCTTGCAAGCCACTGTGCTCTTACTGTGTTCTCACAAAGACGGGTAGAGAGAATCTTCTTCTTATAAGCATAGCTCTATAAAATTAGACCCCCTAATGACTTCATTTAACCTTAATTACTTCCTAAAGACCCTATCTCCAGATACAGTCACATTGGGAGTTAGGGCTTCCACATATGAATTTGGCAACTTGGGAAACATAACTCAGTGTATAGTAATTAGTTCCTTGAGAACAATGAATTCCCTTCAAACCAGCTTTTCTCACTGGGAGAAAACCTTTTCTCAGATCTGGTTTTCTATTTTTTTCCACCAAAATTACTCTTCCATGACTATTCTCTTGTGCTCCTGAACTCATAGAGCCCATGCTTGGAAGAGCATCTTCTAAATATAACTAGGAGAACTGGATGGCAAACTAAGGAGATACATTTTTATTCTATCTCCACTGAGAATCCAGTACCTGTGTGATCAAGAAGATAATAACAGATCATTTGGGGAGGCCATAAGACAAGAGATTTTGCAAATGCTGGAAGCTGGAAGCATTGGAACAAATCAAAAGCATCAGTAACCACTTGAGATACCATAACCCAAAGAGTCTGCCAGCCGCTGATCGGAATTCTTATGGCAATGTGATCAGGCAGCCATGAAGGTGGATGTGGGGGATGGACAATGGGTGGTCAACTTATAACAACCAGCTAAACTGAGTAAGTGTGACGCTGGGTGGGGGAGGCCCACCTGAGGATTGTTACCAGCAGCATAAGAGGCAGAACTGGAGAAGAAGATAGGCTGTTGGTAGCTGGGAGCCTGTTGGAAGTGCAGGGAATCTATAACGAGCTGTTGCTTTTCTTGTCGGAGCTCATCATGCTGGCTTTCCTGAGGAACTCAGCTTTTTTCATCCTCCCAAGGAGCTTGGGACCTTGTTATCACTGAGAATGGCTTCAATTCACCTTCGGTGAGCTCTGGTCCTCACTCGGAGCATCACTTCCTGGCTCCGTAGGGGAAGATGGTGCACTAGAAGCTTGTCACATTGACTTTCCTGATGGAAACTCAGCTGCCCTGATCATTGGAGGAGCTCAGGACCTAACTGTTGCTGAGGGTGACTGTGGTGCTTTTCAGAGGAGCTCTGGTTCTTATTTTGAGCATTGCTTCCTGGCTCCAGTGCAGATCCCTCAGCCTGCTAGCACAGATCCTTCATCTGACTGGCACAGACTTTCTAGATTCCACCACTGACCTTTGGGCCTTCTCAGTGCAGATCAGTGCAACAGGCCTGCATGAGATGTTGTCATGGGCTCTGGGCCTCCAGCTAGACTCATGGAAGGCATTGTTATGGGCTCTAGGTCTTCAGCCAGACTTATGTAGGACACTATCGTGGGATCCAGACCCTCAGCTGGTCAAGACTGTTGGGTCTTTAGTGTGTGGATGGATTTCCTGCACCCTCCTGTATATGATTCTTTGGGTGACTATTATAAAGAATCTTATAAAATATGTGTCCTGTATTATATTGTTTCTCCTTGCAACAAACTCCAAACCAACACAGTGGACAATATGACAAAGAACACAGTGGGACAACTATGGGATGACTTAAGTGAACTCACCTCTGGCCTCACTTCCTCACTTCTGTATACAGAATAGTTCAAACCCACAAGATTATGTCCAGTTGTAATAAAACTAGAGGGACACTGTCTGAGTAAATTTTAAAAATTATCCAGGAAGACTTAGGTTGCTGACACGAGTTTTAGCATCCCAGAAAAAAATTCTTTTAGTATTTATTCTTACTTTGTATTATAGTTTGCCAGTTAAGAATTTCTAACCACACTCACAAGTTCACAGCAGCCTTTCCATGTTCTCATTCTTAGATACAAATGGCAAGCTAAGTGATCTGAGAAACATTAGAAATATGAAAGAGAAACTAAGATAAGAAAAATAGGGAGGCAAAAGAAAGGCAAAAAGAGTTAGCAGAGATAGTTTAGGAGCTACAAGGAAGTTTTATAATTCCTTTATTTTTACCTCAGAGACTTAGTATCATAATTTTCTGACTCAGTTGGTATTGATTTTATAGAATACTATAATCTACGTGACTGAAACAACAGAAATCTGTTTCTCACATTTCCAGGTAGAACTGGAACATGGCCCAGTTCTGGTGAGAGGTCTCCTCCTGGTGTAGAGACAAGGCTGATTTCTTCTTATAGTCTCATATGACAGAGAAAAAGCAAACCCCATCGGTCTTCTCTTATATGGACAATAATCTCACAATAAGAGCAAAGTTCTTATGACCTATTCAATTCCCAAAGGGCCATCTCCAGATATCACCACACTGAAGAGTAGGGTTTCAAACTATGAAGAGGTTTGGAGCACATATATTCAGTCTGTAGCAAAAGCATTCAAGAATGTATTAGATTCATAAAACAAAACTAGGTATCTCTGAAAAAAGAATAAGAAGGAGCTTTCAGAAGATGAAACCATGCTTGCCAAAATAAAACTTTTCAAAAGTTAATGGACAAAATATAGGGACTCTCACAGCTGGTAAAACAAAAACATAAGTGCCCTCAAACATCATGTTCTATTCTTTTTTATTTTTTAAATAAAAAAATTCCTCTTCCCAAAATTACATTACTTGTTTGTTAACTTTTCTACTTTGCGTACCCTTCCCTAAAACACAAAGTGCTCAGTAATGATTGCTGGAGTTAAAACAAATGGAAAAATGGGAGCACAATATGATGAAAGATTTAAGAAATGTAGAAGTCATGAGATATTCAATGTCTGATTAATAAGAATTCCTAAAAGAGATATCAAAGAAAGTTAAAGCTCAAACATATTTAAAGCAAAGACAAAAATATTTCACATAGTTAAATGGGTATGTGAATCTCCCAGTTCAAAAGACTTAGTGAGTAATGACTAGATTGAAATAAAAAGAGGCAAACATTGGGAAATTTCAGAATAGTAACAATAAATAGAATATCCTAAAGGGAATCAATTGGCTCAGGGTGTGGTAAAGTACACTGTTAAAGAGACAACAACCAAGCATTGGATTTTCATCAGCTAGATTGGATCCTGAGCAACAGAGAAGTGTGAAGAACAGTTAAGCAATTAAACAATAGCAAAGCAGGATGATAAAACAAGCCCTGACTCTAGAGCCACCTTCCTGTGTTCAAATCTGACTATGGCTATGTGATTTCAGGTAAATGACCCAACCTCTCTGTCCCTCAGCTTCCTTTTCTGTAAAAAGAAGACCTTAATAGTCCCTAGTTTAATGTTGCTATTACAACTAAAAATAATTTTTATAAAAGCACTTAAAATGGAGTGTGTTGAAAAATAAGCTCTGTATTCACTGCTAAATAAATAAAAATGTTCCAGGATTGTGTCAGATACTCTTCTATTGCTGGGACAAAATACCCAATCTCTGCAATTTAAAGGAAGAAACGTTAAGTTTGATTCACGGTTTCAGCCCACAGTTGATTCCAAGCCAGAAATGGCTTGGTGGAAAGTCCTGAGAAGAAGACAGCTGCTTTTCCCACAGCAACCAAGAAGAGAGGGAGGAGCTGAGGACAAGAACAGAACCTTCAAATCATTCTCCCAGTGACCATCTCCAAACCAGCCCCACCTCTGAGTAGGATATCTAGCCATGAGCTCTCCAGTGGGTGAGTCCACAGATGAGACAGGGTCCCATCACCAATCACCTACACACATGAGAATTTGGGGGAATATTTGACACCTAAACCATTACAAGGACAAAGTTTACCTTCCTTCTGACCTTTCCTAGGAAATTACTTTAGGATGTATATTAGCCAGATTGGTGGCTTTGTAAGGATGCTTTCAGCAGTGAGGAACAGAAAGTTTAAGACTAACTAATATTTAAAAATGGACTTATTACTTTACTTTAGAAGAGGGTTGAACCAAAGTATGATGCAACCAGAGTTCCAGCTGTGCTTCTCTGTGGTTCTTTCAGTTCGCTTTCCCTGACTTTATCTTCAGGTTGGCTTTTCCCATGATTATGCGATGCCTTCAGTAAACATTCACAACTACATGGCAGCTAGATAATATTAAGGAAAGAAGGAAAGAGACCTCTTTCAAATATTTTGCTAAAGTCATAAGATTTACATTGATTTGACTACCCCTATGTATGGTGTAATGCATCATTCAGTTGGGTTAATGTTTGATGAGAGTTTGGGTCATGGTCTCATAGGTTGTTCTCACTTCTGACACAACTGCAAGTGTAGGGGCTTCTCAAGCCACCCATAGTTTTAATGATTCCTTGAAAGGACACAGAAGTTGCAAAAAGCTAGGTACTGTGTATTGCAGGAAAATGATATAGATTCCTTTGTGTCTCCTTAAACATTTTATTATTTTTATTAGTCCATGTTTGCAATCCATGATGAATACATTTATCCCGGGAAGTTGGTACATATACCTACCATATCTCATTAACTCAACCAAAGGAAAAGTCTAAGGTAAATCCAAACTTAAAACTTCTAGTCACTTTTTCCTCAAGTTCAAAATAGTGCTAAGTCCTTTGGACCATACAACATGTGACAATATACACAGAGTATTGCCCACCAGAAAAATTCGCCCAAGCCTTTGGTGTCCAGAGAGTTTATAGATGCCCAGTCCCATACTAACTGCATGGCTGAATGTGTGGTTGTTTCTGCCCTTCACACAGGACATTCTTATTTCCAGTTCCTTTAGAAGATGAAAATGATACCAGTGACCCCAATCCCAAATCATGCTGAATATGAAGTCTAGACTGCAAGAAGATGGATTGTTCAAGGAGACATGATTCTGAGAAGAGCTATTATCTCACAAAATGTGCATCTGAGATGTTGGAAGAATTTAGGAATATGATCAATGCAGACAGTCTAAAAAAGAAAATTTTGAAAAAGGCAAAAAGAAAACTACAACAAAGAGTTAAAATCATAGCACACTGTGACACCCTTTAGCAGTGAACAAATACCTGGACATAATAACAAAAGTTACCAACTAATCTTCATTATTTAGAGTTATCCATAGATTAATGTTTGGTCACAGAAGAGAATGCAAATGTTATCCATTTTTGTGATGTAAAAGTACAAGATTCTGCTCAAAGTTAGGCAAACAAAGGAGTGGAGGTACTGACACCTTCACCTTATAAAGTGTAAAATCAAAGTTATCCATAATTAATGGAACAAGAGAGAGAGTTATAAAAGTAATCAACAGAGGAACTAACGAGCAATGTATTTAGTCAGAGGAAGAGAGGAATAGAGATGAGGATATGTGTGAGACAAATGCTTAATCACGGTAGCAGGAAGTCAATAGGAAATGTCTAAATCAGATACAGCACCAAGAAATAAGCACATAGTCACAGACTTAAAGACTTGGAAATTATTGCTAGGAACAGACACATAAAGTATCAGAAGTGCCACCTCTAGGTGTGGTGACCATATAATTTAATGTCTCAATCAGGTATTTTGGAGTGAAATAACAATAATAATTTATGGGAAGACTAGCCATAAATTACAAATGTCCAGGTGTGTACTGCCCTGTTAAAAAGAATATTTGCAAGAGCTCTTTATTTAGAAGAATCATCAAGACCATCCCAAGAAAACCCATGGCCAGAGGAGACTGACTGCTTTCTAAACACATGGAATTTTTTAATAATATGTAATTGATATTTTAGTAAATACAAAAATTGTTTTAGAAAATACAAGCAGATTGAAGCCAAGATGCTAAAGGCTTACCATGAAATCCTCTCTGAAAAGGTACCCAGAATCGAACCCAGGACCTTGCACTTGCCAAGCAGATGCTTGTGCCACTGAGCTATATCCCCAGTCCTGAAAACAGCATTTTAAAAGGGAGATGCAGTGTTTTAAGCAGTAGTCATGCTATCTGCAAGTTAAATTTCCACCTGATTGGGCACCCCTTCACAAAATAAATGTGACAGATTTGACCTTTTAAACTGACTCAGAAATATCACACAGAATATTCTTTTCATAATAAAGCCAATGTAGCTATGGTGTGTAGAAAACATTTCATATGATTTTTTTAAAATGCCCTGGATTTTGGAAAAATTCTTACCTGAAACTAAGGAACCCTCATTCACCTCTATTTCTAGAAGTAGAAAAAGTTCATAAAGTCCTGAATGAACAGACTAGGGACACACTGTAAAATGAGAAAAGAGAATATGTAAATATTCTATAGCAGCTTTCCATTACTATAACCTGAGAGGATCAGGCTACAAAGAGAAAAATTTACTTTAGCTCACAACTTTGGAGGGTCCAGTCCATGATTGCTTGGCGTTTGAGCCTCTGGTAAAGCAGCCATCATGGCGTGCACATGTAATGGAGCAAAGGCACTCATCTCATGACCAGTGAACAAGGGAGAGAAAGAAGAGATCAGGGTCCCACAGTCCCCTCTGAGGGCAATGGCCACCGTTACCGAAGACTTCCTGCTTGGCCCCACCACAACCCCATAGCACTGTGCTGGGAACCAGGCCTTTACCTGATCAATCTTTGGTAGACGCTTAAGAGCCAATTCATAGCACAGTCTTTCCCCCTTAGATCCTACCATAAAGACTAATCCTGTGCCTGTTCAAAAGTCACAGATAATACAGTTTGTCCCAGTGTAAACACAAATAGAGGTAACATTTTCTGCAATACTCTTTTTGCTGAATTTCTTGATTTTTGCTAGTCTCCCTGTGAATGAATGACCACCAGGTCACAAACCTCCAGAACTTCCTTTGCCAGGTATGGTGAGCAGCCTGAATCATAAGAAAAATCTTTGGTTGTGAATATGATGTTAAAGTCAAGCCCTCTAGTGTGTGGTCTGAATGAAGTCAGCAGCCTGGACACAATGCACTGGAGAACTGGTGTCAGGTCAGTAATCAGAGAGAGCACCTCAGGAGAACTGGGACCCAACCAGAAGAGCAGCCAGTTCTGCCAGAATCTCTTTATAGATCCAGTCACCTTCCTCCATGCAGTCAGTGTTTTCAGCTGCTAACCCTTGTCCCTGTATCACATCCTCCTTCACTCTGACCCGTCTCCAACCATTTCTCATTTCTACTTTGTAGATATGTGCAATCCTTAGTGGAGAATAAGGTGGGAAGAATCTCTGGATTTAGCATCTTTTAGTGTCACAACTTCAACCAAGAGTCCTTATGATCAGGAGTGTTTTAAAGATAGCTCAATTTAGGCAAGTGCCCCCTTCCTGGACTGAAAACCAAGGTCAGTAGAGTAAATTACTATGACAGATCCCAGTGATAGGGGTAGTGGGGCTTGTCACTAGGAAAAGCAGGCAACCCTGACATGATTGTGAGCAAGCAGCCTCTTTAGTCTGAGCATATGAAAAGTTTCTACACATTTACATTTAAAGTCTTATGTTTTAAAACAACTGCAGTTCAATGTACTGGTTCAAACAAAAATCACTCAGGGTTTTCTCTCATTTTATTTTGTTATAATTGACAAATAAAATTGTCTACGTTTAAGCTTCACACAGTGTTGCTTTGATGTATGTCTCTTTTATGAAATGATTGCCCAAATCATTAGTTAACATATCCATCATCTCACTTCTTACTTTCTTTGGTTTCTTTCTTTCTTTTTTTATGGTGAGAATATTTAAGAGCTACTCTCTTAGTAAATTTCAAGTGTATAATACGGTGTTAACTATTGTCACCATGCTGTACATTAGTTCCACAGAACTTACTCTTTTATAAGCCAAACTTTACACCCCTTGACCACCATCTCATTTCCGTGACCTCCATTGCCCTGATAACTACTACTCTATTTTGTTTCTGAGTGCAGGGTTTTTAGATTCCACATATAAGTGAGACCACATAGTTCTATCTTTTTCTCATCATACTTTACTTTTCTTATACTTTCAGGCTTACCCGTGCTATTGCAAATAGCAGGGTTTACTTTCTAAGTTAGAATAATGTTCCATTTTGTGTGCATGTGTGCATTCGTGTGTGTGTGTGTGTGCGCAATTGTATACATTTTCTTTATGTATTCACCTGTCGATGGACACTTAGATTGTTTCCATGTGTTGCTGATGGGAATAATGCTGCAGTGAACGTGGAGTGCAGACGTCTTTTGGAGACAGTAATTTATTTTTTCCAGAAATGTATTCTCAGAAACAGAGCTACTAGATCATTCAGTAGTTCTATGTTTAATATTTTGAGAACTTCCACATTGTTTTCCATAACGACTATACCAATTTGCATTCCTATCTACAGTATGCAAGGTTCTTCTCGCTCCACATCTCCATGGATATTTACATTTTTAGTACAGCCATCTGAGAGTTGTAATGTAATATCCCATTGATTCCCATTTTCCTGACTAGCGATGTGGAGCCTTTTTCCATATACTTGTTTCCTGTTGTGGGCTGTTCAGGTCCTTTGCCCATTTTTAAAAATCAGAATATTGGGATTTTTTGCTCTTAAATTGTATGAGTTTCAACAAATATTTTTAATACAAATTCCTTGTGCGTGCTCTCTCTCTCTCTCTCTCTCTCTCTCTCTTTCTCTCTCTCTCTATATATACAGATATATAGAGATATATAGATATATATATATTGCAAATAATTAATCTCATTTAAAGTGACTTCATTTTGGTGATTATTTTCCTTCCTGTGCAGTTTTTTATTTTGATATAGTCTCACTTGCTTTCTTTTTGCTTCAGTTGGCCATGAGTTTGGTGTCACTGAGAAAGCTATTAAAAATAGGGATTTTACTATGGGAACCACTCTACGGAAGTTAGAAGAAAGTAAGCAAAGCAACAAAATGCACACACTTCTCAGAGAGTAAGTCACCTCAGTCTGAATTCTTGATAGCTACCCACTATCATTCCAGTTGCCCAGGGGCAGGAAAGTCACAGCCTCAAGAAGGAAGAACAGGGCCTGAAGTCAGGGGGCTAACAGTCATTCAAGTTCTTCCAAGTATTTCTAACGACTGGCATGAAGGTCATAATTTTGGAAAGCAGTTCTTCTCCTTGTGGGACTCTTCTCTCAGAAAGTTCTAGTTGGGTGGTCGGGAAAGAGAACTTAAAAGCTGCTTCTGTTCTGACTGAGTAGCTCAGATTGAGCGCTTACACATTTCACATACTGACTTCGATTCTGCCATTACCAGCCGCCAATATGGAGTTCTGTGAGCTTTGCCAAGTTACTTCATTTCTCTGAGACTCAGTTTTCCTTCACTAGAAAATAATATTAATAATAGTGCTTACATCACAGAGTAGTCATGATGATCAGATGAGAAGCACTGACTAGCACCTTCAGTTTAATGAAGAACACAGAGTTCAAGAAAGAGCTGTTAGTGTTTAATTCATATTAGCTACACTAGATTACATGGACAGAGCCTGTCTTGAATTTCTACTTACTGAACCATATTCTGTTCTCTGAAAAAAAACAGACTCAGTCTGGTCTGCTTCTCAAGCATGTCAGTGCTTCAAAGCTTGAGCCCTGCTTCCTTCTGTTTATAATATCTGTCCGAGACAAGATAATATGGGAGCCAGAGAAGCAGCTTCAATCTAGAGACTAGAAGTCTGGTCTCCAAAAAGCCATTTATCAGTTATGGGCCCTCAGTTAAGTGCTTAGTTTCTGTGGAATTTGTATTTCTTATCTGGGTACCAGCCATAATTACATACATCTCACAAGGTTACTATGTGGAATAAAATGTAGTCAGGCACAGGTACATGCTTGTAATACCAGCTTCTGGGAGGCTGAGGCAGGAAGATCCACAAGTTCTATACCAGCCTAGTCAACCTACTCACTCTGCCTCAAAGTTTAAAAAAAAAGTGTCAGGGATTATGTCTCAATGCAAAGTCCTGTGTTGGTTCCCAAGTGCTGCCAAAAACACATAACAGAAAATGAGAGGATACAAGCAATGCTTTAATATTGAAGTGGGTCCTTGCAACATACTTTTTTATCTTTTTGCCAGGAAAAAGGAGTTGTACTCTGATACTTTGTTGGGGTACACAGTGGTTGATAGATATATATAAACCTGTAGAAGACAGGAACAGATAGCTCAGGATTCCCTTATTATCTGCAAATTATATTCGTCCTTTGCCTCTTCATTCATGGCCTTGCTCTCTGATGAGCACGTTCTCATGGTGGCTGATTAGTTTCTTATGTTATCATTCCAGTTAACATTGCTGTGTGTTTACTGGTATATGACGGTAGCTGTTGTTAGGAGAATGATGGGGAACAGGGAAACAGAATTCTTAGAGCAGAGACGATATCATAATAAACCAGTGGCTTAGAATCGGTCATAGTTACACTGCACTGTTTTATGATTTACTTATTGTTTTGTTTTATCATCTGACTCCCTAGGTCTGGGCAGGACTATCTCCAGGTGATTCTGATGGACACCAACATTTGCCAATCAATGTTATGAGTCAGTGATGCTCAGCTGTACTTGCCCCTAGAAGTCATGTGTGAAGTCTTAAAGTCCTGCAGCTCAGGGATCACTGAAAGAGATCATTTCAGTTGATCTGGGGTGAATGTGAGCATAGATATTTTTCATGACTGGTGAGTGTTTTTCTGCACCCAAATAGGCTGAGAAGAATGACAAGTGGAGAGGATGAGGTCCCCAAATAGAGTCATTTGTGAAATCAAACTCTTTTGAAGAAATGTTCTTCCCTAGGGCCTGTAGCATATTTACAACTATTTCTTCTGTTCATGGACAGGTCTGAGACATTACTGAGTACTACAGAATAGCAGTTATGCTCTCTCCAGGTGGGAAAGATGATTCAGAAATATAATTTTGAGTACAATAAAGCAGAATGCATTATATATATATATATATATATATATATTAGTAATAGTCATAATAATAATCAGGCTTTAGAAAGCACTTGCTAAAAATGATTTGACTTTCAAAGAGGCCAAAATACCTTAATTTAAGAGTATATTACGTGTCTGGGATAGAGATCTGCTTGTGCAGCTTCTATGATGATAATGCTCATTGGGAGCTCTTATTCAGTAGGCATGGTAATCAAATACTACTATATTTAAAGCATGACTTAAATAGTGGCCAATGTATTTAATGTGCTTAATCCACCCAGCCCATTTTATTATAGCAGCCTGAGTTGACCAAGATATAGTCTCTTTCCATATGTTATTCACCCGCATTTAAATGCTAAATAACTAAAAACAAGCCATTCCAAAAGTTTCTAAGTCTGAGTCAAGGGAGTTTACCCTTGTTCTTTGCTTCTGAAATTTTCAAGAAAACAAAGCAGAATAATGATTTTTAAGATAACTTACTGTGTTACCTCTGCTACTTAGGATGCAAGCAGTAATGATCAAGATGTCTTAAGCACTACAAGTAAGGAGCAGAAGGAACTTCAGATGTTTTTTGTGATAGCTGGGCAAGAAGTCAGGTAGCAAGGTCCCAGCACCAACACACAGGAAGCAGAGGCAGCAGCCTGTCGAAAGAAAAATGATTATGGTGCTAGCACTGCTGAATGAGCTGAATCTGGGCCTGGACAGTCACTTGGGATCTGAGGTGCCCTAGAAAATGGGTCATCAGCTCAGGGTTATTCTGACTGTGATCACATGCTCAAAGTCCTGGTCTGGGAGAATGGACTCTGGCTCATACCATCTGTCTTAGTTACTTTTCTCTTGTTGCTGAGACAAAATACTCAACACCAAAAATTAAGGGTGGAAGGGTTTATTTAGCTCACAGTTTGTGGAGGTTTCAGTTTGTGGAGGGTTCAGTCCATAATCAGATGGCTCCAAGGCAGGGTGGTACATGGCAGAGGGGCAACAGTTCATGGCCACAGAAGACAGCAAAAGCAACAAGAGCAAAAAGGGGAAAGCAAGCCTCCTTCTGACCCCTTTACCTTAAACAGACTACTGGGATTAGGACGGTGCCACTCTAATTAGTGGACTGACCCAGCAATCACTCACCCTTAATGTCCACACCCTTAATCCCAGCATTGCACTACGAATCAGTCCCAGACTCCGGATTCAGCTACCTTCAACCCCCCCCATGACTGCCTGAGGCTTTCGGGGGACACCCAGTCACAAACCATCACACCATCCTCAGTAAAGGGGTATAGAGGGTACTGTCTATCATGGAGATAAATGTGGATGGCAAAGGAAAAGCCAAGCTGAAGTAAGCCTGCTTCACAAGCAGCCTTGCTCATCACCTCTCCCTTTCTCCTGGGTCTCTATTCCAGTTACAATCATTACTGACTTGCTAAACCATCAAGAAAAATTAGTCTGATTGGTTTGACTGGTGTTACTGTTAGTCCCTGGATGCAATGAATTACCTGCCAGATTTCAGGCGGGCACCCTATTCTAATTCTGTGGCTCTGCCCATCCAAAGACTACACCAGCTGTGCTCTCTGAAGCAAGGAGCCACGAATGTGAGAAGCTGGTTACAATAGATACCATGTTTGACATTCCTTTAAATCACTGACATCCTTTTGCTAATCCTACCACAGGTATCCCTTGTTTAAGGACAAAGGACCAGTCTGAAATTTTGTCATTTGGTGATTGTCCTATAAACAGTGTAGACTGTGCTTCCACACACCTCGATGACAGTGTAGTCTACTAGTACACTCCTGGGTTTCATGGTGCATGGTTACATGAGATTTTATATGTATATTGGCCAATATCTAGCTAGTTCTTTTTCTAGGGATATATAGAATTTATATGTCATAGCCTATTGTACCAAAGCCACGATGGACAAAACAACATGAAATTAAATCAAACACAAGATTTAATGATTCAATCAAGAGATACCATAATGACAAGATGTATGAGGTTGTTGCTCAAACAATACAGTACATGATTCTGCAGTAAACTGTTTTTTTTAGTAAGGACACTCTAAAATAGCAATAAAGATACAAATATAATATAATAAATACATAAGCCTGGAACTGTCATTCACTATCGTTATCAAATATTATGTACTGTGCATAACTTACATGGGCTCTGTTTACTGGCAGTGCAGTAGATTTGTTCCACCAACAGCCACCATGAGTCTGTGAGTAATGGACTGCAGTGCAAACACTGACATTACCAGGTAAGAGGAACTTTTCAGCTCCATTGCAATGTTACAAAGCCATCATCTGTGTATACCTTGGAAATTTGTACCTGGTTGGTATGTGACAGTGTTAGCAAAAGCTCACTCTATTTTGGATGTCTAAAGCTTCTCATTACACATGGCTGCTGCAGCCTCATTCACCTGATTGCCTGTTACCTATACACATTCTTCACATTTTCTTTCTTGACAATTTACTTTTTTCCCATATTTGTATTTGAAAAACTTAATAAAGCAGATATGGTAGGTCCAGCTTGTCATTACTGACCTTTTGGCAAAGGTCACCCTTGGTGCTACAAGTCAGCCAATCGAATGCACCCCTTTGAGAGAGGTGCTTTCCTGTGACCCAGTTAGCTGCATCCAAGGTGCAGTGGGTGACCATACACCTCCGATGTGCACCTACAAGCTCCATTTAGCTGGACCCATATACAAGCGGCCCTCATAATGACGTGATAGTAGTTGGTGTTACTTGTGAGCAATAAGATTTACCAAAAGATACTAGTTTACAAAATCTCAGGAAAGACTAAGGAAAACAGGTTTGGATAATACACCATCAGGAAAAGAGTATGACAAATACTCAAAAAACTGAGGATTGTTCTAGAAAGCCCTTATTGCTTCCAAGCTTGTTCCCTGGGCCACTTGGTCCTAGCTCCAGAAATCCTAATTCAGCCTCCCTAAAGGACCACATGTCTCCATCATTGGTTTACCTGATAATTGGGCTTCTCCTCTAGCACCTGCTGTCTCAGAAGAGTTCACCTCCACTTCTGATTCCCACAAGAGGATATCTACAATGGATTGGTTATTTGTGTCACCTTAAAATTCAGGTGTTGGAACACTAATCCTAACATGACAGCAGTGGGAGGTGGGATGTTAGGGAGGTAATTAGAGTCAGAGGGAATGAGATTAGTGCCCCATGGAGCTAGCTAGCTATGTAAGGACATAACAGCATGTAATGTAGCAACCATTGTTAATTCCTGTCATTTTGTTTGGAGGTCATGTATCATTTTTGTTCTTTTTGTGTTGTTTTGATTTTGTCTTCATTGTTGTCTTATTAGTTTTTTTAACTTTTTAAATTAAAAAAAGAAGATGGCTCTGTAAATGAGGAAGGTGACCCTAACCAAGACCAGCTGACACCCTGACCTTAGACTCCTAACCTACAGATCGGTGAGAAGTCATGCTTGGTGTCTGATCCACCCAGCCCACCTTATTATAGCAGCCTGAATTGACTAAGAAAGCATTTATTGGCAGAAGATCATATTATTATTAGATCATATGTAAAGTCATAATTACAAATTATTTGGGGAAATATTGTTTGTTTTCCAGCCTCTGTGGTCTTAGAATCAAGCTGGGCAATGGTTCTGAAAGAGCCAAACTAGTGTGCCACAGGAGAATGTTGAGATTTTGGCATTCCCATGTCTTTGCGTCAGTCCCTAAAGAACACGGTAAGGAATGCCTCTGTGGCTAAACAGTTACTTGGATATTGTTCAGAGAAGCACACTCTTACTGATTCCCTCTAAAAAATATGGGCTCTTTCTATCAGCCAAGCCAAACTTCTAGTTCACTCTTTCCTTTATTTATGCCTTTGCTGAAAGCATTCTTCCATCCTTGGAAAACTTTCCTGTTCCTCTCCACAAATATGTGTGTAACACCCATATTTCAAGAGCCACTTTATCCCTCCCTGCCTGCCCCACGCTGCTTTCCCAGAGGATGCTGTCATCATGCACAGACACTCGTCAGGCCAACCTTGTCACTCTTCCCCCTCAGCGACAGAATTTGGATCTACTCGAATTCACGCTTTTCTTTCGTATATGTGGTACGTTGTCCTTGCCACTGTACTTTCACAATGGAAGGCATCATGGATTGGATCCTGAATGTCCCTCAAAACTCTCCCTCCTCAGGGGCAGGGCCTTCGGAAATTGGCTGGGTCATGGGGATGCTTCATACACACACGGGTTGAGTAGTTGAGTGTGCTCTAAGAAGGGGATCACTAGGGGCACGACTGGGGGGTCACCGGCTCTTCCCTTCACACTCTGTCCCCCGGCTGCCCTGAGGTGAGCAGGTTTCCTCCCCAGCATGTCCTTCCATACTGATGACTTCAAGTCCAAGGAAAAGGAAGAGGAACCTTCCTTTCAGAGAGCACAGGAAGCTAGACTATTTCACAGGAAATCAAACTATTCAGTCTAAACTGAAATTTTCCATGCATTTTTTCCATTTTAGAGAGAATAAGAAAACCAATAACAAAATAACAACAACATAGGCAAAACCAACTTGAAACAATTGACAAATGCAGTTAGCTGATCAGCATTTTGGTGAGTTCCTGACAATGTCTAGGGACATGTCTGGGGACCCGACCAGGATATGGGGAAGGCACAAGGTATGGGAATTTGTAAACCAGGGAGGATTTGGAAAATAGTTTCATTTCTGACATTATAACTGACTCACCCATGACAATATAAGTGAGAAATATATGTGTTTTTCTTTCGTCAAACTCTTACCAGGATCTCTGATTGCAGAAGAAAAACATCCATGGATAAGCAAAGTGAGTAAATGCAACAGAAGTACAATGAAGACATGGGCCATATCCATTCATATATTCCATCCACAGCACCCAGCAAACATATATTTTTGGGCAATCGGTGAATACTGATTAGATCGCACACATAAAATGTGTTGTTTCCAATCAAAAAGCTGGAAAATGTTCCCGTAAAATAGGCTGAGTGGTGGAAAGTCATCCAATATGATCCCGCTCATATATGTACTGCTCATGCATATGTAGCCCCACTGAACCCTTCCTGCTGTCACTGCTACCTAGGGCCCCCCACTACTACCCCTTTCTCTGAGCCAGGTGTACCTGCTACCCGGACACTCACTGCTGCTGCCATTTCTTGCTGTGTAATGCCATTGTCAACCTCCCTGCCTGGCACGTGTGCCTTTCTCCTTCACTAGAGGAAGGAATGCTTAATTATTTTTAATCAGTGGACATGGCATCTTGCTAGACATTGACACTTGGGGGATGCAGCACCATCTGCCTTCCACCAGGTGCCAGCTGCTCTAGTAGATGTCGGTAGCACACCTTAGGACATGGCCTTCCCCTGCCAGGTGCCTAGGAGCGGCTGCCATTCCGTTCGGCTGTCTCCAACAGGACACTGCTTTTGGACCTGTTCCCTGTTGTGGTTTGTTCTCATTCTACCACCCTTTCACAGAGGGACTCTGCAGCCCAGCTCCCAGAACATTTCTCACAAAACTCAGGGGCCTGCCAGTAATAATAGGGTGCCCAAATATAAATGTCACCCTAACCCAAATGGCCACCCATCTCTCCATCACCATTAGTCAACCTAATGCATCTGCTGACTCCAGTCCCACAGAGATTGGCCAGTGGCTTCGCAGTGGACTGACCCATGGACAGCCAGGGTCAGCCAACTACTGAGTGCTTCAAACAGTGGGCAGGAAAACGGGAGAGAAAAGCCTCTTCGATAAATCACTGAGCTGTCCAGGGTGAGCAGTGCCCCAGTAAGTGAAGGCCTGTATGTTCCTGTCACAGACCTGTCCCTTCCACCTCCTACCCTTAAGGCAGTTCCTGCAGCTCTCACAGCTGTGCCAATGCTTCCACTCCTGCAAAGAGCGTTTCATTTGCTGTGAGCGCTTTGGTGGTTCTGCGCGGCCCGTCGGGAGCATTGACCACCTCGTCCCCGGAGCCGGCTAGCTGCCCAGCCTAATTCCTACACTGGGAAGCAAGTCCCAAGGTTCCAGTCACCCCCACCCCTGCCCCTCAACTTTGTGAACAGCTAAATTAAGCAGCTCCAACCTAGGCTTTATTTTCATGCAAAGTGAAAGAGCTCTGCCGCCCCCACTGGCTGAAGGGCAGATAAAAGCCCCAGCTGCGCCCTCCCTGGGAGTCAGTTTCACCTCTTGCAGGAAAGCAAGCCATTTTTGTGCCTGAAGGAAATTAGGAAACCTCGCACTTTCAACCGGAGAGGGACAGAGGGGAGGTCAGGTGCTGCGCCTGCCAGTAATGGGGACGTGTGAAATGTGATTAACCCAGGAAGGAGCCAGACGGAGCCCTGCTGGGGCTTCTCCTGTCCCTCTGCGGTTCCCAGGGTCAAGAGCAGGAGAAAGGGAAAACAAAAGCATTAAATAAATATTTCCCATTTAACCCATGTGCTAGTACAGACATTCACAACCTCAGTAGCACTGACTGAATCGATAATGCAAGCATTAGCCTAAATAATGAAGGAAGTAGCGAACATGCGTCGTTGAATTCTCTGCATTTGTGAAAAGAAGGAGATGGGGTGGGGGTAGGAAGAGGTTCCAGGGGAGAATGTAGTCACGTCCAGGCACAACTAAACCTACCGGGGCCCATCACATAAGCTCACTTAATGTTATTTCTCAGGCTAACTACAAACCACCGGTGCCTGTAGAATTAAAGTCATCAATACCCGAGTTCTGCATTTACAGGAAGACACAAATAAAATCCCTACTGATATGCCCTTCAGAGTAGGAAGTTCTCTGTCCCTTTTCAGACAGACTCTCTGTAAGAGCTCTGTATGGTAAATGAAGCTTCAAGTACATTTGTCTCTTTGTCTAAATAAGTAATGCCAATTTCATTTTCAAATAGCATGCTTGAGCTGTATTCATTATTGTCTTAGGGTTTTGTTTCCACCAAACCGGCCCTCCCCTGCCCTTCTGCCTGGGCAACTTGTCTCTGGTTAGAGATGTGTGCTGAAAACAGATACTGTCTGACATCGACTGGAGATGTATTAAATAATCAGGAGAGAAATTCCAGTAAAAAATAGAACCAATTATCAAAAGATTAACACTTTTCTTTGTTCTGTGAAAGGAAAAAGAAAAGGCAGGGAGGGGAAGTAATTTTCAAGACAGGCAATGATGCTTTAAAAGGATTCTTCATAGGTGAATTATTTAATCCTTTGTGACTAAGGAAATCTTTGTGTGTGCTACAGAGAGGGGGTGCAAAAAAGGAGAAAATGTACGATATTGAAAAGTAAAAATACAATATGTGGCACACCGAGAACATATAAGTTAGAAGGCCTGTTGGTGGCTGATACCTGCATCCAATCTTGATGACTCTCCTATAGGAAGAATTTGCAGATATTTTTTCAAATATCCCTGAAGGATTAACATAATCAGCTATCAAGTGCCACTGCAGCTACTTCACAAAAACGTAGTTAAGGCGGCACTTATCTGGCAGTGGAAAATTCAGCTCCGAGAGAAGGCACTTCATATACTAAGGCTTTAAATAGTTTTTTAGGGGCCTCTTCACTAAGCAAGAGCTGCTCAGGAGGTTGGGAGGGGGCTGGCATCCACAGGGCCTCTCAGCTCAACTTAAGGCAGTGCAAGTGGCACCTGGTGCAGGAGGTTCTCCTCATGCTGAGCGGGGCTGACATTAGGGCAGAGCCTTGCTCACCTCCAAATTGGTTCCCACTTGATTCCCTGAGGGAGGGAGTGGTTGAAATGTGCAGGAGGGGACGTGCACAGAAGGCAGCTCAAATGGGATTATGTTAGTTAGAGGGCAGCTGAGAGTCGATAATATTGACCTTCCAAATGGGGGAAGTGTTCATGTCCCCAGGGAAATGTCCCAGAAGAGCTAAGCCTAAGCCAGACTGCTACTGTTCAATACACTCTTTTTCTGTATGACTCAAGTCCATCTACACGCAGAGACTCTTAGGGGCCCTGGCAATAGGCTGAGCTCTCTCAAGCAGGTGACTCAACTGTGTTAGCAGAGGAGGGCTATTCTACACAAGCACGCAAGAAGGGCCACTTAGACTCTGACAGGTGAGTGGCCCCACTGAGAGGGCATGCGGAGGGAAATCAGGGGGTTCAGTTGAGCTGGGTTGGTTTGAAGTAGAGCAAAGTATACCCTGAGGACCAGAGATTTGTACTTGTACTGGCTTTAAAAGTTTGACTACTTTCCCTCTACTCATTTTATGAGCAATATATATTCTGAGTGATCATCACATATATTCTGTAATTTTTCACTTAGAAAAATAGCTTTTGCATTTCATACAGCTTCTAATCCAGAATTAGTTCAACACCTAGCAGTGAATGTAGAAATATAAACTCTTTTTGGAGACATACTTAGGGCCAGTATTGATTTATGCTGTATCGTGGTTTTAGTCTTACAGGATAATCACCTCGTCAGGGCTGTATTTATTGTTGTGGCTACTAAATCATATTAATTTCTTGGTGATTACACCGAGGTAAAATATTCACAAACTGCAACAGTGACAAAATTCAGTTTTCCTCCCCAAATAAAAACAATGCAAAGATAGCCATGTCCTAGTTTTTCGATGGCTTTCCAACTTTTTGTTTCTTTTGCATATGTTACTGTGCATTAGAGTTGCAGCTTGTGCTTTGCCATGAAGCTGAACTCCCGTGGGAAAGCCCCTTCAGGGAGAGGCAGAAGCACGGCGGGTACGAGTGCTAATAGCAACATGGTACAGAAGCAAACTGCCCACCAAACAGGACAGTTTAGTGTCATAGGAGCTTTTCAGGAAGAAAAGGGAGGAAGCAGGAATGACCTGCTACTGGCTGTCCTCGATTAGGTGGCTTTCTGTGGATGTGTATAGGACTGGAGATTCTCCCCAGGACCCAGAGAGTCTGTAATAACATCATCTAGATCCAGCTTGCTTTGAAACTCCCATGGTATTTAGTAACGGAAAAGGATCAAAAACAAGGGCTGGGCATTGAGAGGGGGGTTATATTTTAATGGGATATGAGTGGATATGATTATTTCAAGAATGTGCATAGAGCCCACTCCAGATTCACCCTAAATATAAAAGTTGATGTCACTGTGTGGTGCATCCAGAACAGACAAGCAAGAGGGTGGGCCCCTGGGCTCCACACACAGGGGTTCCTGGAGAAGGCTCCTTTTCAGGGAGAAGGGCTTACCTGCTCTGGCAAAGATCAGACCCTTTGTATTCAGAAGGACTCACATTTCACAGTACCTGAGATTCCAGCCTCCAACAAGAACTATGCGGGTAAAGCTTGTGATGCTCTTGGATCTTATGAATGATTCCGCTTGCTTTGTATTTTTAATAAAGGGTCAGATAGAATTTCATCCAAACTGGCTCACTCTCCTTTCTGCCTTGCATATTGATTTCAGTCATTAATTTGGGGCAGGCTTTTCAGCTTGATTGAAGTGCTCTCCATGACCAAAAGACTTCTTTCTATGCTTCTCATGTTCTTCATTTTTATGAATGCCAAATACCTTTCATCTATGGCCCATACCTTAGGAGACGTCCCCAGGCCAATGAAGAAAGAGATAATAATGAAGAACAGGAATGATGAACAAAGTTGCTCTGGACTCTGTTATTGGCTCGTTTTAGATCAATGAACTGGATCACATTTAATGATGCACTCATGTTTGACTCAACTAGAAATGAGAATAAGTAAGGTTTAAAAGGTAGATACCACTCCCCATAACTATACATTGAAACAGTTGTAGGAGTAAAAATAGAAATTTTTTTCGTTGACCCATCATGGACTTTGTAAGAGAGAAAATGAACAAGGCACTCCCTCATGCAGCCAGCTCCCATGTAATTGGTTCTGTTTAGCACTTTTTTACTTTTCTTTTTAAATAAGAATAATAGAAACACTGAACTGTAGGAAGACATGCTTTCTGCCTTTTGAAATATGGAGGGAAGTGGTAGAACTATTCTTACTTGAAGAGTCTTGCGCTTTCCTAAGTGTACCTGCCTTTCTAGTAAACTGCTTTTGTTTCTATATCTTGCACCATGCCTCTCCTCACCACCTTGGAATCTGCTGCACCCAGAAACTTCCTGCTGGTCACCTTCCCACGTCCACTGCCCACACCCCTAGGATTTCCACACGCACTTCTACAGAGCGACCCACATCCAAGGGCCTTTCTTTTCTCTTTAGATTTACAGTAGCTGTGTTACTAAGCTATAAAAACAGAAAAGCCCTAAAACAGACTTCCCCACTAGCCAGCCTTACAGAGTTGGTGTAGTTTTTATATTATTCTCACCCAGAGAAGCATATTAGAGAACTGCTTAGAATCAATTTCTCCATGTGTTTCCTCATCTGCTCCAAAACCCCTTTCATGCTGCTGACTTTAGAGACAGTGGAAAATGCCCTTTATCAATTTCCTCTCCTTCCTCGTCTCCCCACTCTCCCTCTCTCTGAAACTTAGCCCTGCTTTCTTGGCTTCACCTGAGTATTTCCTGGTCTCTTGGGGATGATAATGGTGCATCCTTTACTCATTATTTTTCTGCTCTGTGTCCACAACAGACTGTAATGCATGGCCTTGGCACACTGCCTCTCTTAGTCTTTCTCTCACCTAGTTTTACACTTTCTCCACCTGTTTTTCTTAGTTCTCAAACTCAGGAATTGCATGAAACTTTCACTCAAGCTGTTCAAGTGTGGATTCCTTCAATCTGCCAAAAGGCCCTCTCTAGGTGGGTTTTCCCCAAGTCCCCAAATACTCCTGCTAACAAAACTGCTGAACGGGAGCTAATTCATCACTCTGTTATCGCTATATCAGTGCATGAGAGAGCTGTACCCAGAATGAATTATGGATCCATCCAATGTCCCATGCATCCCGTATGTCAAGGTAAGCAAGTGCTGCTTTGTGTTAACTGTCAGCCTTGGAAACAGCTGACATTTGTTATTTTAATGAATAGTTTACTTTGCTGAAATAAGCTTCTGTGAGAAGCTATGACTTTTTATTAAATCTTCACTGCAGCATTGTTTTCCCCCGATTGGAAGACAAAAGCTAATTTTCAAAACTGCTTTCTCCTGCAAGGTCACAGTCAACAGCTTGCGTGCACATGTCAGGGAAACATCTGCTTCTGTGCCTCCGATATAAGTAAAATTTGCTTTATTTTGAAATTTAACTTTACTTTTACTTGAGAAAAATGATGAGTCAGTCATTAAAGAGCTATTAAGTGATATTGATTAGGAGCAACTTTTTAACCAGTCATTTTGTCTCACAACCAGCCCTGAAATTTCCCTGAACTCAGCAATCTGCTTCAATGTCGCAGGGAACTGTGGTCACTGGCACATCTGGATCTGGACCAACTTGTCTTTTCATTAATGCAAATCATTATTATGTAATTACTCAGGCTGCAATGCAGAGATCATTGATTTCTTTTGCCCAGTAGCAGTATTTTTAAGCCACTGATGACAAAGGAAACCTTCAGGACAATCCAAACTATACAAATTAGCTCCAGTTCAAGAAAGGCAAACTTACTTAAAATGCTCCAGTACTAAATTTAGTTCTGAGACTTTTTGTCTGCTTGGAATAAATTAACCAGGGAAAGTTGGTTCCTTCATGTTGTTTTAATTACTTTTGGTAATGCAGTTTACTCATCACATTTCTAAGAAAATAACATTTTAACACCCTTTCCCCAAACGGACTTGTGTCCTGTCCCTGCACACGTTCCCACATCACGTCCCAACTCTTAGAAGAAGCTGTCATTTTCTTAAGAATACCAGTTAAGTCCTCTGAGAAAGACACTCTAATATGAACAGTCTATTTTTGATGATTTAGAATCTTCCTTTAAACCTGGAGATGTCTCCATACATTGCCTTTCACAGTAGCAAATTATTGTCTCTAGATTATGACATCCGCCTCTCTTAGAGACCTACTGGCTGTTTCTTACTTTTTGCAGTAGGTGGATTGATTGTCTCTAGTTCTTTACTTCTTCTTTAGCCCCATTATGAGAAGAGGTCTTTTTCCCCAAAATCTGGCTTTAAACCCAGTGCTAGGATTTGTTTTTGATGAAAGACCTAAAAATGAAAG
Source organism: Dinomys branickii (assembly GCA_004027595.1). Taxonomy (NCBI): domain Eukaryota; kingdom Metazoa; phylum Chordata; class Mammalia; order Rodentia; family Dinomyidae; genus Dinomys; species Dinomys branickii. The sequence continues at coordinate 119,645 of PVLD010000853.1, read as the reverse complement.
TGACAATGACCCAGTTAGAAACCAAGGCACTAAGTACCCTGCTGTGCCTTCTAGTCACCCTCTTGTACCTCTACCGTGGTTTTGATATTCGTGCCAAGACGTGGTCTGGATGTAAACAGAGTGAAAGGTGCTGGAGCAGAGTTATCCCAACTGGGCACAGCCTAGGTTAGCCAAACCCTGCCCAACTCATAGGAATGGGAATAGGGATGGGAACTATGACACGAGATTTGGGGTACCCCACTGAGACTTGGGGTAGCTTTTTGGCACCCACAGCAGAATGTTACACACAGGTTATTTTTTCCTTTTTATAGATTTATTGAGGCACTGTAATAAAGTCTACAACTGATAAATTTTGACAGATGAATACACCCATCAAATCATGTCCAAAATCAGGAATATATCCATCATTACTAAGCTTTTCTTCCTAACTATTTGCTATTGTTTGAATATGCTTTCTGGCCAAGGGTTTGTGTGTTGGAAACTTGGTCTCCAAAATGGCATTGTTAGGGGTTGGCAGAACCTTTAAAAGGTGAGACACAATGTATGTAATGGGGACCACTAGGGACGTGGACCTTAGGAGGTACTAATGTTAGAGTGAATTATTTCCCATGGGAATGGTTATTACAGGAGAACAGGCATGACCTTTGAACTTCTCCAGCTTCCCAGCTGACCATGTGATCACTCTCACACAGGTTCTTGCCATAGCACATTCTTCCTCGAGGCCCTCACCAGTGCCGAGCAGAAGCTGGCACCATACTCTTGAACCTGCTGAAGGGTGACCTAAAGATACATCTTTTCTTCACAAATTATATGCCACTAGCTATTTTGTCCCAACAATGTAGAATGGATTAATACACATATTGTGATTTTCTGCTTTTCTTCCTTTCCATGACCCCAATCAATTCCCAGGAGATGTGTAATTTAGAATATATTTTGTGTTTGTTTATCTGTTTCAGGATACATGATCTAATTTTCAAAGGAACTAGTCTTTGTCATCCCTGATTCACATGTGAGTAACTACTAAATTCATAGTTAGTAGGCACTATCTTAAAAATCTATGCAGACCACTGTTCAAGAAATCTATGGGAGAAAGAGTTGATCTGAGACCATGGATTTTTGTAATTGCACAAGCCTATTTTGAAGTCTCGCTCAGACAGTTAATTGCTCTGTGATTTTGAGCAATAAGTTTGAGCAACCTCAGTTTGCTCAAGTTGAAAAGAATAGGGAATAAATATCCTTATGGGATATTCTGAGGATTAAGGAGATAAAAGTCTTTAGCATAGAGGCTGGCACATAGCATAGTCTCAGTAAATGACAGCTGCTATTATTAGCTTCATATCATCAGAAGAGCTGCACACTGGCTCTAGTAGAGAAGAGTCAAGCCTTTGACAGTCTGGCACATAGTAGTCACTCAGTAAAAGTTGTTTAAAATGAATACGTGCAAAAGTTCATGCTAACATTTTCTTTGTCTGAAAGAGGAGCATTCATTTTCTTAAATGAATGCTAATATTGAGTCTTTCTTTTAGATAAGCTTATTCTGCAGTTTTACACCTAATGTTTCACACATTCCCAAAGCCATCTTGAAAGCTGCATCATGAAGCAGCAGTGGTTAACCTGGGAAAAGAAGTCTCAGGCGCTAGCCTGATACGTTGTGTCTTTTTTCCGTGGGTCTCTAAGGCCTAGCACCTTTCAAAGCCTGTTCCAAGCTAACACTTAGCTCAGTTCTTTGCTCTTCTTCAGGTTCACTGTCTTTGCATAAATAAATAAATAAGAAAAATAAAAGGTCATCTTTCTACTTCACATCGCCCTCTTCTCACATGTGAACCAGGGATGACAAAGACAAGTTGGGGCAAGACAGGCTTTGATCCATATCCCTCCCGTATTCTGCTCCTTTATAGCACCTTTAATGCGAAGGCGCTCTCCAGCCCTCCCCCAGGCACTGTCCCCTGACTCCCGTGGAGGTCTTTCTGAGTGTCCTGACATTCCCCACCACCAGGGCCCACTAGGAGACACTGCTTCCTAGCTGCAACGTATAGCCGTGTGCAGTGCTAGGTTCAGACTCCAGTGCTTGGCTTTGAATCTCCTGTCTTTGACCCTTAGACTCTTTCTCAACAGCAACTTTTTGGCTCCACAAACCACAGCCAGGGCACAGGTGCTTCCATTTCTATCTCCTGTCTCAGACCTAGGCCTTGCCAAGCAGGGGGCATCTGTCAGGACAGAGGGGTGGGTAGGCAGTGGTATCATCACACATGCCACACTCTTCACCGTGTACACACTGACCCACTTGGGGGTCTGGAAGGCTGGGCTGTCACTCACTCCCCAGGACCTACTTCCTCCAGGACATCGTTTCCATTGCAAGCTCCTTCTTTGGCCACTTACTAAGTTCTTTGCCCCTCATCTCTGTGACTCTGCTTTTGTGACACTGAAGCAAGGACTGTGAAAACTACATCTCTCCTCTGCCAGCTGACAGGCTTCTGGATCCCACCAGGAGGAAGTTCTAGAGAGGGACTGTTTGGGGCTGGACTCTTCCCTTCCAAACTTCATGTTAAACTCAACTTTGGTACATCAGAATGTGATTAGTTTGGGGGACAGTGCCTTTAAAGAAGCAATGAAGGGGCTGAGGATGTAGCTCAGTGGCACAGAACCTGCCTCACAAGCATGAAGACCTGAGTTCAATTCCCAGTGCCAGAAAAAAGAATCAATTAAGTTAAACTGAGTTAGTTACAATGAACCCTAATCCAATCTAACTCGTGTCCTATTGAGAAGAAATTTATATACTCCCAGAGGCACTGGTGGCACACTCAAGGACACATGTAGATGCACAGAGGAAAGTCCCCTGTTCCAGGAGGAGCTAAGTTTCCCTCCACCTTGATCTTGGAATGTAGTGATGGAATCCCGAGAAGACGAACACAGAACACACAGAGTACAAGAGGACTTCCGGCTTCTGTTGGAAGCAACCCAGCAAGAGATTTCACCCAATAGGAGCAATTATTTCAGTCCAGCTCTTTCACCAGCACTCAAGACCACCCTCATGATGCCCCTCAGAGGGACGAGCAGCATCACGTCCTGGCCTGGATCACGTCCCCTCCCATTCCTTTTCTGAGCTTCTAGTTTCTGAGAACTCCAATGTCTTCCTTTTCTCTTGCAACCCCTTTGTTTTTATACCTTTCAGTATTCTCAGGCCTGTTCCCTCTCTCTGTCCTTCCCATCCCTCCTCACTCCACCCCTCACTGCCTGTTAACTGAGTCAGCTCTGCTCTGACAATATTGTCAAACGTTAGAGCTGCTGGGGCAATAAAACAAAGGCCCTGAATGAAAGTATCGTATCTGCTGTGAGCTGTGAGGAGGTCTGCATTAGTTTTCTATTGCTGCTGTAACAAATAGCACAAATGTAGGGGTCTAAAACAGTGTTGAATTTGTATCTTACAGTTCCTTAGAATGGAAATCTGACACAGCTTTCTGGGCCAAAGTCATGGTGTTGGCAGGGTCACATTCTTTCTGGAGGCTCCAGGGGGGATTTATTTCCTTCCCCTTTCCAGTTTGTAGAGGCTCCCCACTCCTCTGTCCACAAAGCCAGAACAGGTGAACCTCTCTTCCATGCTGCTCCTTCCTGGCTCTCCACAGTCTGAAAAGGTTCTCCGTAAGGATTTGTGTGATTAAACTGAGCTCACTTTATAAGCCAGGATAATCTCATCTCAACATCCTTAACCTTAATCATACTGTAAACCCCTTTTGCCACTTAAGGTAGTGTAATCCAAGTTCCTAGGATTAGGAAGTGTACATCGTTGCCAGACATTACGCTGTCTACCTAGCATCTTTCTAGCTTCTCTATTCTTTCTTACTTAACATAACTTCCCACCCTTACTCACAACCCAGTGTTCTGCTCAAACACTGAGAAGCCTGCTTGTGTCCTGAAAAGGTGCAAACAGGACTGAAAAGCCCCTGTAATCCACCTCCTGGTGGTGACGCTCACAGGCTGTGCGGACTTCAGGCCAGGCAGGTTCCTTCCGGGGCTTGATGTTCTTATCTGTTAATTGGAAAGATTTATATTCAAGATACATTCTAGCTTTCAAATATTAGGGTTCCTGAGAAGGGAGGTGTGAAAGACACCCTCACCACCCCAAAGGAAGTGAGTTAGGGAGCAAAGCAGGTTGGTTAGTTCCCGGGGTACTGACACAGGTATATGAATATCAGCAATATGCTGTGTTGGTCCCTATTGCTCCAAGCAGAGAGCAATGGCTTTCTTTTCAAAGTTTTTCCTCTCCTGCCTTGCAAAGGGCCAGAAACACCATTCAGCTTGCTGCTGCAGTGTGGGCAAAGATGCCTCTTTTCTTGTAAGGCTGTTTGCAGTTTCCAACTGCTATAGAAAGACTTCTAATGCCAAACTCTCAGGGTTCATGAATTAAAATGAAGACCCTCCTCAGAGGCCATTCCTATAAGGAAAGGACTCAAAGATTGAGTGCAGTACAGAAGCCAGCTAGTTAGCCAAATCACCACCCACTCTGTGTGTGTGTGTGTGTGTGTGTGTGTGTATGTGTGTGTGTTGGAAACAGCAACAAAAACTAATTCTGGGTAGGATTTCTGGACTTGTTCCAAAATTCAAACCCATTTTTTCATTACTTCATGACCAGGTGATTTCCCTAAATTGTGGTCTGTGAGTTTTTTATCTCTGAAAACTTTCAGTCATTGGGTAACCTTGACATTTGGTGAGGGCAGTTCAGAAGGGTGACCATCAGTGTGACTCCACTGAGTTGGATTTCCTAGGGGCTCTCCAGAGCACTCACATCTGCCACCAACTACCTCACCATCAGGGTTTGTGCAGTTTATTTTCCTCTATCCCTTGAGTGTGTGTGGATGTGGAGGCCATAAGGATGGAAAAAGAAGGAAAACATGCTCTCTTCTCTAATCTATGATGGGTTTTGCACATATTTTTATATTTTTTAGGGATTTGTATTTTTTAGAGCCAGGCTTCATTTCACAAGGCACTGGGGTTGGCGCTTATGATGATGTATTTGTGTGGAAAAAGGACGTTATTGGCTTTTGCTCATTTATATGTAGGGCCCCATACAGGGAAATATTTTTAGAAACATTTTTATATCTCTTCACATTTCCTCCCATTGCAGTGTGTTTGCTTGCTTTGGGGGTACATTACCTATGTCCTTTTGGTGCGCTAAGTTAGAAAAGAAATATTTAAACAATAGGAAACTCCATGGTATTTATGAAGATATGAGTATCTTGTAGTATCATCTGATTAATAATGGAGGGGCCCAAACTTCTTTCAGTGGTGCTGCAGGTGTCATGGGTGACGAGGCAGAAGCATAACACAGAAAAGCTCAGCATGCCTCTCTGTACTACTCCGCTGTATACATTTGTGGATCGACTGTATTGTTGACAGATCTGATTTTCTTTCTGTCACAGTCAGCTCTATTATCCCGCCTCGGGCTTGAACCTGCAGCGGCTGAATCTTGCATTTGCTCTGCCTGAGGCCTTAACCTACTGCTCTTCCCTTCATCCCTTATTTGTTCCTTCCTTGTGCCACCCGTCTGTCTCATCTGCCACCATCAGAAGGCAATCTTCCCTCTCCTTATTCTACCCCTAGAATTAAGGAAAAGAATCCCAGGTGGCTTTCTTTCACCTCATGTGCGCTTGAATCTGCCCCTGCAGCTGTCAAGACAAAAGTTTTCTTGAGGCAAATGAATTCCAAAGTCGATTTCCATTTGTTGTAAGAGAACAGACCCCACTGCAAGGCATCAGAAAAATACACAGGTACTCTCTGTGCACTTAAAAGAAAAATTAACAAACAGACATGACAATGTATTCTATGCCAATGACATAGAAAGCCAAAGGCCCTAGTTGAATCTCTTTTTAAGTAGAGACTCAAAGGACAGTTCTTATATTTACACTTCGAAGATATCAATGGATAAAGCAATAACCACTGTTGAGACCATGTCACCTTGTCTATAGACCAGTTGTGATTGCACTATTTTTTATACTAATTGGTGTCTGTTTGTTAATATATTTTTGTACTTTTATTTAAAAAAAAAAATACCATCCTGCCAAATTTTCTGCAGCCCTCCCCCGCCCAATGCCCACGCGTGTCTCTTACTCTAAAAGTGTGCAGTACAATCTGGTAGCCACTTACCACACAAGGCTATGAGGTACTTGAAATGCAGCAATCCAAGCTGAAAGATGCTGTGATTATAAAATACATACCAGATTTTGGATATATAATAAGGAAAATGGTGAATGTGAACTATTTCATAGATTTTTATGTGGATTATGTAGAAAATGAGAACAATTTTGCTATATCGGGTTAAGTAGGATATGTTATCTAAAATTAATTGCATGTGTTTATTTTTACATTTTTCAATCAATACTGCTAATAGAAAATTTAAAATTATACAGCTTGGATTATATTTTTATTGGATGTCAATGTTCTAGAATTTAGTAAAGAAGTCACACAGGATTGTTGTTTTTCTACTACCCTGAAAAGGAACTTTAAAACATTTCACAACATTTTTTACTCTTTAAGGTTTCTTTCAAGATATTTCACATGACACTGGGTTATCAGAAGCCAAGTTTTTATAAAACTTATATAGAATTTAATGGACTTTAACCTCTTTTTAAATGGCTGCTTTCCATTTTCATGTACTGGGCTTTCCTTAATAAAAGCTTCTTTCCTTCATATGCTGCTTTTTTGTCTAAAAAAGTCAGTGTATTTTGAGATTAGCTTAACATTTATGAGGTACTCATGGTTTGTACAAGAATTTATAAAATAGTCTATTTCCTACCTTCCAGGAGAACATGCTTTTAATGAACACAAACTGGCACAGCCGAGCTTCTTCTGTTTATAAAAATTTTAATAGGACAAGTTGTGTTAGAAAGTAGAAAGGTTTGTAGTATATGCTGTACTTTCATTGTGCTTTGTAGGTTTTCTGAGAGCAATTTGTCTAATAAAGCTTAACCAAAAGCAACACTATGATTTCACTGCTGATCATAAGACATTGTTGTTATTGTTGTTGTTTTATAAATCACAGACTGGTGAGGTCTCAAAAGATATTTTTCAGAATTTGAAAAATACCCAGTGAGCAGTTTGGTTGCATTTACTATATGTTCGATACTACTGAATGCCTTGTATGTGAGAACCCATGTCATATTCCCAAGAGTGGTTAGTAAGCAGAAAAAAATATTTATGCCCACCTCACATACAGAGAAGCTGAAGTACAAGTTCATGCAGCTAAGGAGCTCAGGCACAAATAATCAACACAAATATTCTTGATGTAGAGAGCTGAACTTTTAACCCATGCATCAAACTATTTTATTGCCTTGATATAAACAATGCCTGATGGTGACTTCATCCCACTTTTGTCTGGGATGCATTGAAGGCCACTGAAAATTGGAGGAACTACCTATCTAAATTCCACGTTCACATTCATTTTTATCCCACCAGATAAAAATGTTCAGAAATGAATACAACACAGATTATTCACTTTCGTTTTACTGTTTTCCTTTGCCCATGTATTGTCCGTCCTAAAATAAATAAAATACAAGTGACGAGTGATAAGCAGATGTAGCCTAATCTAAAAGTATCTAAAATTTTGTGAATTTATTTCCTTACTGAAGGAACACAAGCCACATCTCACCCTTGTTCATGCATTTCTATAGAAAACCTATTTGCATATGTGAAGAAGGAATTTGGTTTTTAATGATCTTAATGGAAGCTAGAAATATATCATTTTCTTGATAACTTGTCATTTTGCACGTTCGTCTTCCTGGCACTAGAATACAACCATGTAAATCTAAGAGCCGCCGCCTGTCATTAAAGAAACTGATGTGACATTCCCAGCTTTTGCAGCCTATTCCCATACCAGATTTTTGTACTACATCCTGACTTGACTTCATTTTCCCCCCTGGGTTTTTGTTCTTAAAAGCTCATTTCCAGTGTCAGTCTGTAATAATTCACCTAACTCTCAACACAAAAGCACATTATTTAGTGATCACACTCCCTAGTTGATCTAGGGATTCTTTCCCAGCAAGCCTCTGAACTACCTTGCAAATCTTTAGCAACGTTCTTGGAACCTTCTGACATTATGCTTAATTAAGGTTTACATGTTAATATTGAACAATAAAATGAGATGGCATAATCACATAGAAAAAAGAGAACCAAAGTAATTAGCAGCAATGATACTTGTTCATTGAATTGTATCATTGCACATATGTGTCCTTGCCAATTTATAATTTTTTGAAGTTATTAATTATAGCTTCTGAAGCAGTATATTTAAAATACCTCAGGAACCATCTCCTAAACATCCCTAGATTTAATGAAAAGCTAGTGATTATTGCCTTAAATAGCAGCAAAGATGCCTCCCAACCTTAGAGAAATCAGTTAATCCCTAATTTCTTTTGTCTGTGAACAAGCAACTATTATTTCTCAGAATTTTCCTGAAGTTCATTACCAATAATACAACTTTACATACTACTTGCAACTCAGACGGGATTCTTCCTTGTGTCTAGATTGCTTTCCTTATTTGAAGAAGAAAACAATACCATCTTTTATGATTGAAAACTACTAACAGATATAACAGATATATTAAAACTAGGAAAGTTGTTTAAAAATGTGCTACTGAGTGAGGAAAAAACCCAAGGTGTGTGAGAGATATAAAAATTACTTTACACATGTCCTTCAGAAAAGTTTAATACATAGTCAGGTCACATTACTGCACATCAAATTCTCTAGGTCTCTGGCTGCCAGTAGCAATTATCTGTAAAAGAACATGTTTTCCCTTGTGACTCGCTATCGGGAATTTTTGAGTATACCTAAGCATAGCCTTGGGCAAAACTCCTACAGGGCATATTTGGAATACAGGATTTCATTTGGATGCAATATCAAGATTTCAGTGCAATATGGCTATCTGTATATTTTTACATCTGTTTTAACATATCCATGTGTTTATGTTAGCTTTAATTACATGATATACATATATATGTAAATGGAAATAATACTCCTGAGTTTCCACTCAACTTCTGTCACAAGGTATACAAATATATTTCCCTTGATGCCTAGATGACTTTATATTATAATGATATCTCCTGAATTTTCATGATTACTTTACTAAAAAAAGATGTTGAATATTTTCATATTGCTAAGGTACCACATCTTATTGTACCTGACCAGGTCATATTTCATTAGCTTCCAATGACCAGTGGGTTCTCAACTAGTATAGTCTTTTGAGTCCATCTCAACTGTGTACCAGATAATGATGATGTCACCTTTTAAAGGAAGTTAAAATAAAAGCCCACATATTTCAAAATATTGGTATGCTGTTTTGCAGAACCACTGAGAAAGAAAAGAATTAATATTTTCAGTTGCTAATTGTTAAGGATTCATAAAGTCCATCATAAAGTACTCAAAAGTCTAAATGTAATGCTGCTGTTTAGGAATTTTGGGCATTGCTAGTGTGTGCTGTGATTTGGAGAAAGATGTTCTGACAATGAGACGGTAGTTCCCAGAATTGTATTTTTCTAATATATACAGGTCAAATGTTGTAGTGCCTATTGGGCTAGGATTTAGAAAGACACAAAAAGATATCACCGGCTCTGAAAAGTGGCAGGCAAAACAAATAAAACATAAAGAACATAGTGCAAAACTTAACTTCAATGATCACCATGCTTCTTAAAAGCTTCTGTGTTTTATGTGGCAACTCCTTCTTTACATGTGAGGAATTGAGCTAAGAAAAATGGAATGATTTACTTTGATGTCTGATTTCACAATGAGAATGTGTGTCTTTTCCTTCGGATCTCCACCAGTTCACTCAAGGTGGCTAAAGAGACCATAATCCCACAGGAGCAATGATAAATGTGTCTTCAGGTGAAGGAAGTGCTTCCTTTGTAAATGGGTTACTATTGGCCCCTAACATTAGTGAGGATAGTACCAGTGGGCAGGGAGGGTGGACAATGCTGCTCTGATATTTGGTGCTGGGTCACAAATTATACCTCATGTCGTTGATAGATTTAAGAAGGTTCCAATTTATCAACTCTTCAGCTTGAAGACTTTTTCAAGAGATTTATGAATGGTGAGAGTCTAGCAGTTGTGTTTATAGGTAGTCTGGGGTTTACTAAGCATATATCATCTGAGGGCTTCAGGTGATTACTTTTCTAAGCAAGAAGTTTAGAACTCGAGTGTTTCCTTCAAGTCCACACTAGTTGGGGAAATCTGGAGAACATCCGTTGTTACCCTCATATGTTAGGTTTTAATGTTTGCAAGGGCCACGTAAACCATTTGGGATTTTTATATAGCCATATGCACTTTTACTACTGCAAGAGACAACAGTGTTACAGTCATAATAAATAAAATTAGCTGCAGGCCTTTGCAGTTTGGGCAATCCAGCAATACTGCATTTTAACTTCTGGGATCCCAAAATGTAAATGAAGTTGAAGCAGCAGAAAATTTCATCTTTTCTCCTTGTAGGAATTCTCACAGAATCTTGAATGCCTTTCTTCCTCCTTCCTGGATCTCTCCAAATAGATCCCATTTATCTGATTGGATTTCTGTCCCATCTTTCTACATATTACAGCTAATTAGTACCCCCTGATGAGAAACAGTCCACTGATGGAAAAAGCAGTTAGATAAGATCTGCATTAACAAATGTACTTCATTTAATATCATTTGTGCTGCTGCATTATTAATAATACATAATTACCCTGCACAGGCTGGAAAGAGAGAATAAAACTGTTCTTTAATCTTGGCCTTTGCAGAGAAACAGTATATTGAAGGGAATAAAACAGTATTGGACTCTTGGTTGCCGTCCATCATACAGCGTTATGTGTCACACTATTTTATTAACTTTGGGTCTAGGTAGAATTTCTGTATTTCAACACAATCACAAACTACCCAGAGACAACCATTTTGCAAAATTTTGAAGAGGCCAGCTTCTTATTTCAGAGAGTTAACTTGGGAAGCCCCGCCACTGACTCTCAGCAAGTTGAGATTTTCAGCCTGTTATTGAGAACATTTCACTGCAGTAGATAATGAATGTCATTTCGGTCGATAACTAATGTTCATAAAACTTAATTTAACATAATAGATGAATCTGACTTCATTCTCCCCATTCTCTGGAAGCGAGGTGCGCTGGGCTAGGAAAGGGCTTCTGACATAAAACCAGTGTTAAAATAATGAAACAAGCAATGGAGCAGTATCAGAAAACAGGCCGCATTGATCAAATGCCTACTTTCAGCCAAATTTTGTGCTAAACCCTTCACACATATTCATTCTCATAACCACCCTGTGCTGGAGGTTACCATTTTTGTGCTAGAGTTCATCCAGATCTGGCAAGATCTTACAGACTCTTGTGAAGAAAACTCTCTGGAAAGTAGGCCATTCTCCTTGCATTTTACTTTCCTCTGCTTTTTCACTAAAGAAGCCCAGACTCTTCAATCTAGTTTGCCAAGTGTGGCGGTGTACATACACCCAGAGCTGCCACAGTGTGTTTGTTTGCGCAGGTGAAGCAGACCTGGGTGCCGGTCTAGCAGCTGGCAAAGGAAACTGTGGATCCCCTGATTCAGAGTCCGGTACCTAACAGAAAGGAAAGCTGGGCAGAGGGAAGGCGTGGGACTCCACATTTAAGGCATGCTTATTTCCTAAAGAAACATATGAGGCCAGCCTATTCATTTTACCAGTAAATGCTTTCGGAACCCCTCCTATATCAGACATTTGAAATAGGAATAAAGAGAATTCAAAAGAGGTGTTCAAAAATAGTAAATGAGGAATAAGGACACTTGCGTTGCTGTCAGAGAGCTCACATCCTTCTTGTAAAGACAGACATAAAAATAAATGTCTATAATTTGATATATTCCTGATACTATGTGGACACAGAGGAAGGGTACCAAATTGCTTCTCTCCAAGTGGGACAGAGAAAGTTTAATAAAGACACCCTAAGCATATTCCTGCAGAATGAGTGCTGATTTTTCCTATAGACTATTAGGAATGGTCTTCTCTCTTTGTAATATTATTGTACTCCTTCAAAGAATAAACTATAAATTCTGTACCACATAGTAGTTGAGTGCATGGAAATTCTGTTAACTCAAGGCATATTTCTTTACAAAGTCATGGCTATCAACATTTCATTATCCTTTGAAATGCTTTTAACCCAGAGATTTGAAGGTACAGTGAGGATATATGTCAATAGTCACAAAGAAAGAGATGTGGATATGGTGTGTATTGGGAGGGGGATGTATATATAGCTGGTCGAATATTGGCAGTCTTTTCTGCTCAGTAGATTTTTTTTACTCAGGTTCACAGGTCTATCAATTTTGAAATATAAATGATTACAGTGCTTTTCTCTCTCAAAGATTTTAGTGTTTATGTGATGTAGAACAGAATAAAAGTTCTCTGAAATTTAAGTCAATAACAGTACTGCCATGGTAATTAGTTCATTGGTTTGACATCTTAGTGTATCAAAAGTTATTTTATCCACTCACAGTTTCCTCTGTTACCCAATTCCCCTGCTAAAAACTGGGCAGCCAGTGCCCTGCTTCAAACTTAAGGCGCTGTACTGTGTTCTCCTTTGGGCACTGCAAAGAGATAGCCGTGGTGTGGTGAAGACTGCCAAGTGTTCTCCAGGGTTTGTTCTTTCTTCCTGCTGAGCGGACAGTGGCACCGTATTTCTCAGTCTTCTCCAAAGGCCCATGCCTGAATTCTGGCCAAGGACGTGTGAGCAGTGGTGGTATGCTCCACTTCAAGGCCAGTCCCTAACACGCCCTACACATTGCTCTTCCTGTTCTTCCCTTACCCTCTGCCTACAAGCAAAGCAGAGTATTTTGAGGCCCTGCAGAATATAGAGGCCCATCAGGGAAGGAACCTGAGTCCCCAAAACAATTGCTCAGAGACGAGAAGACCAGGAGCACCTCAAGCCAGGGACGTTTAATTTTTTAATTGTTACGGCAACAACAGATAAACTTCTAGTGTGAAATTTAGTATTGTTTGCTTCGGTAGTTGGCCTACTCTAAGACACAAAAGCTTTTCCTCCAAAATAAGCAGCATATAAAAGGTGTGTAAAGCAGAAGATACTTGTGGACTTCACATGCACCCTGCCGCTGTGCTGTGGGGTGGGGGTAGCACTGAACACACGACACCATGGGGCACAGTGGAGTGGCATTAATCACCACTCTTAAGTGAGGTGGGAGCGGGCGAGGGCAGCGTCCCTCTCCAATAGGGTGGGAAGCCAGTATTGATCACTGTCTTCATGTGGCGGGAGGGGTGGCATCGAACAGAGCTGTTGGAGAGACTGAAAAGCTTTCTGGTTTTATCTAAATTCCTTTTTCAAGCTTTCTCTACTCTCATGCTCTTTTTGGGGTCTCCTACTATATACTTCCCTAGAATACTACACTCTGTCTCTCTAGTGCTTAACACACGTGACTAACTAGTAGATCTTCATGTTGTTGTTGTTGTGGTTGAATGATGATCCTCTCCATGCTGTGAGCTTCAGTGAAGGTGAAACTGCTTCCCTCATCACTGTGTCCCCCCTCCACCTTGAGTCATGTTGGGTACATTGCCAGTGGTTACTAATACCCTTCACTGACTAGCGCTCACCTGTTCACCATTTATTCCTGCTTGGTCTTCATCCTTCCAACAGAAAAAGATTGTGATTTTAGGAGGTTATAATCAATGACCTGTAAAGCCCTTTCTAATTAGGAGAGATTACAGTTTTAAATCCTCATTCCCAGTGAACATCCCTCATATACCTATAGAAAACAAATATGCACACATAAAATGTCATCACTATAGATGAACAGATATTCCAGAAAACTTCACCTAGACATCCCCTAAGAGTCATCCTCCTCCGCCTGGATGGCCACAGACATGCATCTGAACACAGACACGCAAAACATCACAAGCATTCAGCACACAAATACCTCCGAAGATACATGCCTCCACTACTGAGTCGTGTTCAGACAAATACACATGCACATGTAAAAATCATCTTAACACCTGTCATTTGGATGACATTTATTCTATACCTTCCCACTTCATCCAATAAAGGAGGAATGAATAAATCCAAAATTAAAATAACATTCTCACCTCTATTATCTATGCTGTTTTAGAGCTGCTTTCCTTAAATCAGTGTCCTTTGTGGAAGAAGTACATGAAGTACAGAAGGGGACAAATGTTTCTCCCAAAGTCTTCTATTATCTGATCATTTACATTGCAAATGTTATCAAAAATGCTAATATATGTGACATCTCTAATTGTTTCTCCACGTTATGCTACAACAAACATTGGCTTGGTTAAATCATATCTCCAAGAATAAAAGAGCTGAAGGTTTTGTTGTTATTTTCTATATTTAGAGGTGCACAGAGAAACTATAATAACATTTTAAAGTTACCCACCTAAGCTAACACACTCAGCACTCACATGATGTGATACTTTTGATTAAAAATATGATAGACAATATCACATCAGTCAGTAATATTTAAAGACTGTCTGCAAATATTTGCCACATGGTGGGAAGGAAGGAACAGGATGATTCACAAGAATAATAGTAAGCAAGTCCCTGTGAGGCATCTCCAAGAAGCGTTCAGGATGTGTAATCAGTTTTCCCTTTTGCTTCACATCTGGAAGTTTGCAGATGTGGCCTCCCTGCCTCTGATAGCAGTTATTGCTCCCACCACTTTCAAATCACCCACCCAATGCTCAGCCCACAAGCAGAATGATATTGAACTGAGGAGGCAGCTCCTGGCAATAGGAGGAGGACCAGAGGCCAACTATGCCTGGTCTTTTGCCCCAGACATGGCCTCTTTCTTTTTGCCAGTGAGTCTCATCCATGTATATCATAAGTTACTAGGATGTGGGCCAGCCTGAGCAAGACACACAACTACTCATACTGTTGTGCTGTTCACCACTGGCAAATCACCACACACCCTCACATGTTCACTGTTGTAAGTAGGGAGACCAGGCTACTGTGAGCATCTGGGGCAACACCCTAGCAGGAGGCATGTGGAAGACAGGAGGTGGCTGGCCCTGTCTTTTTTATATCTAGATGCTTATTATATAAATGACTCAGCATTTTATTTAAGCAACAACTCCTGCAGCCACTTTTCTCCCATCTTGTCTTTCTCCATTTTTTCTTGTCTTTCTTCAGCAACCTCCTCTGCTAAGAATTGTGCCTTCCAGTGGGATTGATAAAATTAATATTTAGAGCAATAGTAATGTCAAAGATGAAGTTATGATTAAGCATGCAAGGGAAAGCCAGGTCTTCATTGACAGAACTTTCATGAGCATCTGACGAAGCCATACATCTACTTTCCAGAAAAACATAAATGTACACATTGACAAACCAGCATAACTTTGAATGAAATTCTAGTGTTCTGTTTATTCTTTTGAACACTTGTGAAGATTCCAGAACACAGTTCCCTGGAGGTTCTGTCTATCTGCTTAATGACCGAGCTCACCGTCCTTCCAGTTGGGGAGAACAGACCTTTTAGTGAGAGTCCTGAATCCATGGTGTGCTGACTTCTCATGATTAAGTCACTGGACTTCTGTGGTACATTTGGTCCTTCATTCTACATATGATGAAAAACGCTCCCATGATTTCATGTAAATGGTAGAACAATATGCCTTTTTCACTGCTACACCCCTAGTACCTTAGAAATTACTTTGGTGTTACAGATTCCATGAGTAATCCTGTCTGACTGAATATACATAAGCCCCCACGGTACAGCACCAGGAACCAAATATGATTTTCTATATTCTTTTTATAATCACAGAAGCAAAATATAAATCCTGATTCCCACATGTTTTGTGATTATAAAACTTATTCTACTCCTTGGTCAACAATGCTGAGGCACATTTCCCAAGCCGTGATCCAGCAGCAGAGAGAAATAAGGTCTCCAAAGAGTTTCTTAAAAGACACCATTGCCAGCTATACAGAGATAGCTGTAACAACACTTCCATATATGTTTTCATCTCCCATGGATCCTGTTGTCTTGTGAATTCCTCTCATTAAATTAATGGTGTTTTCCCATTTGGGGGTCATCATTCTGTATCATTTCCAAGCTGACTTCTGTTTAGAGTTGACAGGCTGGAAATAGACTTGGGAATCAAATTTCTGTGGTTAGATAAAGGAATTGTAATTTTATTAAGTTTCCATTAACGAACAAACCAAGCCAGATGTGAGGCACTAGAGAACAGAGTGGGTTGTTTTTTTTTTTTAAAGAGAGGAAAAACAAGATACAGAATTTCAAAACAAGATGATGTGAAATTAACAATGGTTACGATAGTGCTTATTATTATCATCAGTAACAGAGATGTAAGAGCAGTGCAAGACACCAAGGGAGAGGAGCACAGCTCCATCACCGCGCAAGGAGAAATGGGAGCCCCAGGGAAAGGCATCACGGGAGAAGTGTGACTGCAGGCTGACGTGTTGCAGGGAGTGCTGTGACAGTAGATGGAGGGCAGCTCTGGAGACAGCCAGAGAAGGGGTTTTTGTCCCATTCTAAAGGACTGTCCTAGCCAACCACCTGGACAGTTGCAGCACAGGCATATGAAGCACACTCGGACCTGCTCCAGGCTCCTCTGTAGCTGGAAACAACAAAATAACAACCAAGAGAAGGACTTTTGTGCCAAACCTGTTCTAATTCCTTTACACACAAAGTCATTTGATTTACATGAGAAATCTATGCATGTGTGTCATTATAAACCTTGCTTTCCACAGGGAAACTAAAACAGAGGGGTTGTATAAGTCATCACTCCCAATTATTCTAGTTTCTTATTAGCTAATACTTGCCAAGAATGCACCCCACACTTACCTAGTACAATCCCCCGCTCCAGTGTGGGAATTGAACTCAGGACCTCATGCTTGCCAGGCGGGTGCTGTGCCACTGAGCTAAATCCCCAGCCTACCTAGTACAATTCTAAGTACATTAAACATGTACTAACCCAGGTAATCTCCACAAGAATCCTACCTATCAGTTAAGCATTATTATTAATCCCATTTTAGAGATGCACAAATGAAGGCACCACCGTGTTAGGCAGCTTATGTTACTCTGCTGGTAGGTGGCAAAGTTGGCTATCAAACCCAGACAAATTAGCCCCTGAGTGTGTATTAGTCTGAGGGAAGATCTAGAACTTAACTGACAATCTGCCTTGGAACTGAGCAAGAGGTCCATAACAAGCCTGGGACTAAGAAGTACAGAGTAGCCCTTCAAAAGTGAAGGCCAAAGAGAATCAGAGTTAGTAATAGAACCAATGTGGTAAGCATGAGTCCAAATCCACAAAGAAGATGGTTGAGTTCTCTGAGATTCTGAACTATGAAGATAGATACTGAGTTCTGTTCCCGATAAACTTCAGCCTAGACATCATCAGAGGATGTGACCAGAACTGACACATACACACATGCCATCCCTGACCATGACTACCACCACCACCACAAGGTCTAACACCAAACCTGCCAACTGAATTCTACAAGGTCACACAAACTACCCAGGTGCCATTCTGAAAAACACCAGGGTGGGTGGGAAGCTCAACCAAAAGTCTGACTAGCTACCACTTTTAGGTAGTGTTCAATAAAGATGACTGAAACTAGCAAAAGAGATGATTGGAATTTTAAAGTTATTTCCACCTTCAATACAGGAGGGTGGTCATCTCCTGAGGAAGATTACATCTATTATTAGAAATTAAAGAAAAACTACATATCCCTTAACATCTGAGTGCTGCGTGAATACACATGAGCTTACAATTCCGAAGGACTTTAGGAGACTGTCTAATGAAACACCTGCAGTATATTTATTAACAATTAGGAGGAGGAAATGGGTAACATACTAATGAAGGTTGTGGTTGAAGCAAAGATAAGATTTAAAGTAAATACATTAAGTGCAGATTTAGAATCTGAAAGGCTAGCCACTGGCTGGCCCAGTGGGCCACATCTAGCCAGAACAAACTGAACTAAACTAAGGTGCAAAGAAGCAATTGCACAAGAACTGAAGCTGAATAAAAGTTCCCAAATATTTGAAAGTTTGTTCATGAGAGATGGAATATAGTTATGGGGCCCAAGGGTCGAAGAGTAATAACCAATTTTGAGCCCTTATTATGGGCCAGGCATAGATACTATCTCATTTAATCCTAACAAGTGAAGGGTATTATTTCTGTTCAATCAGATAAGGAGATGGAGGCTCACAGCCCAAGGTCACCCAGCTAGAATGTGACAAAGCCATGTTCCAAATGCATGTCTGTCGGACTTCAAAGCCCAGGTTCTTTACATTATATTAAATTGCCTTCCCAACATACAGCGATCAGAGTAAGGTAAAACGATTCCAATCATCAGAACCTTCCTCTGAACGTTGGCTCCTCTCCCGGTACTGGATACAGAAGCGTGGCCAACCCCAGGAGAGACGGATGGTGGAAATAGAGGAAATCAGATGCCTGCCATCCATCAGCAAGACTCTTTCCTGATTCTTCTTTCCTCTGAAAAGCATAAAGAGGTCTATAGGCAGAGTTAAAAATACACAAAGAAACAAAACGCAGACCCTCAAGAAAGAGGTGTGCTAAAGTCTGAGGCTGTGAATGTTTATGTGGTTTTGGCAGTGGAAATCTGTGGAATTTGTGAATCTGTGGGAAGTTTGCGCTTGCTTTACAAAAGAAAAGCCATAGGCCACCCACTAGTGAAAAGATAACGGCCCATTTTATCTGAGGTTTTATGGCGCTGTCTCTGAAAATTTCAGGAGCCATGGTCCCTGTATTAGGTGGCTTATGCTGCAGTGGAGTACAGACCTCCAAATCCCAGTGGCTTTACAGCAGCATGACTTTCTCTCTCTGGAATACCAATGGCTCAGGTGTGGTTCTTCTCCAGATCACTTTCTGTCAGGTCTCCCTTTGCTTCTCATTCTGGGTCACAAGTCCAGGAAGCAACCCATACCTGGCCATGTCATGCACATAGGGACAGCAAGAGCAAAAGCTCATCTGCAGCCTCTGTTTAGCGCTGAGCTGCCCAAGTACGCTCACACTCTGCTCCCTGGCTGGGTGTTGGGCAGCCTACATCCGACCTGCAGCAGGTTTAGCATCACCTCCCACTATAGGAAAAAGCCAGTTCTTAAAACTTCTCTGTGGCCTGTGGAGGGTACCACTCCACTGACTTCTTACCTTTCAAATGATTTGTTTTGTTTTGGTTTGGTTTTATCCTCCAAAGAAACTATCAGAGACAAGTCATCTGCACCAAAGAATTAGGTAGAATACGAATGCAAATATTGCCAATCTCTCCATTGTAGCTTCCGTGATACAACAAAGGGATCCACAGAGCTACACGATTGCTTCTTATACTATGGGTGTTTATTATTATTTACTTCTTTAAATCTTAGATGCATCTTCTCACAGGTGCCTCAGGGTGCATCTACAAGGAAATGAAAAGAAAAAGATTTGAGAAAGTTGTGCTGTTTATTCCAAGGGAGACGCACTTCGTTTATTTATTTGTTTCTTTGTTTATTTATTTATTTGATTTATGCAGCTGGGTCCAGCACAAGCCCCTGGGCATGCTCACATCAATTAAAACCACAGATAGAAGCAGAATGCTGAATACAAACAAAATCAACAATTAATGGACTATCCCCAACTGTAAAGCACATCCACAGAGCTTTCAAATCATCCCTCCCTACTAACCCCCTTGGGCAGAAGGCTGGGTTAACAGATGGTTAAACAATGTTAAGAGAAGGGAATACAACATTAGTACTGTAGATGGAGGACAGAAGAAGAGACTGTGAAAAATCAATTGAATAATTCATCAGCAGAGCTATAGGGTGAATGTATGAACCTAGGGCTGGAGGTGGGTGTAACAACAGTCTCGCAGAGGTGAGAAAATTCCACAGGCCTAATGTTGGAGGTAGGAGAGGCTGAGAATTGTTGAGTACCGGTAGGACATTAAATAAAAGTATGTATACAGCAAGTCTTGATCTTCTGGACTTACTGGGAGTCTTGCCAGTGTGAGCGATCTGGTCTGGATTATTCTTTCACTATAGGCACAATCAAGTTCTTGGCTCAGTCACAGTTCAGCTTTCTGTGACTCATACTCCACCTCACCTGAGCACTCAGCTGCTGCTGTGGATTGGAATAAAATCTTCAGATGAGGAGTAGGCTACAGCAGGCAAGTTTGATCTTTCATAGTTTGTGTTAGTGACAAAGTATAATGTGAGATTGAGAAAAACCCTACAACATTTTGTTGGTGTTGAAATGTGAAGTATACCAAGCAGATGCAAAAGTCTCAAACCATAGGTCAATAAAGTTTTACTTGTACCTGGTATAAACACTACAAGGTCAGGACTTAGGACATTTTCAGTGTCACCAAAGCCTCCCTCACGCCCTTTCACAGTCAAAATTCCTCTCCCAGAGATAATCACTATCCTGATTTCTGTCAGTGCAAGTTGGTTTTGTTTGTTCTGGAACTTCATGGGTGACCTGCAGCATGCATTCCTCTATATCTGGTTTTCCTTTACTCAGCATTATACCTGGATTATTCATGTACATTGTTGCAGGTGCATAGATGGCAATAGTACCTATTTTTATTTTTGTACTCTTCCATTATATGAATATGGTATAGAATTTATTCATCATTCAATCGTTTCCTGATTTTGTCTGTTTATTTGTTTGAATGAGAAGGGCTGCTATAAACATTACAGAGTAGACGCTCTTGGGTATTTAGATATAGATTTATTACATCATAAAACAGGGTTATGCCTACCTTCCATGTCTCTTGCTAAGCAATTTATCGAATTGGTCATACCAATTTACATTCCCATAAAAAATGGGAACATTCTGGTTATATGCACTTCTCAACCCTCAATGTTGGTGGTCTGTTTTGCTGTGGTAGATGTGGTATGGGCTGCCATCTCTCTGTGATTTGATCTGCATCTTCCAGAGGGTTTTGCCAAAGTTTTCATAACCATGTTTGCCTTTATGCTATCCCCTTTTGTGAAGTGCCTATTTGAGTCTTTTGCTCATCTCTTTACTGATGTGGCTGTCTTATTTGTAATTAAATTTGTAGAAGCCTATAGTGTATCAAGGATACAAGTCTTAGCTGAGTATATGCATTCCCAATTTCTACTCTTTTTGGATTTCACTTTCACTGTCTTGAATTATTTTATTTTTTAAGGAGAATAAAAAATAATTTGAAAGACAGATTTCAATTTTAGTGAAGTTCCACTCATCAGTCTTTCTGTCTTATGATCACTGTTTTTAAATCTAGAAATACCATTCCTCAGGCTTGCTTTCTTTCTTTCTTTCTTTCTTTCTTTCTTTCTTTCTTTCTTTCTTTCTTTCTTTCTTTTTCCTTCTTCCTTCCTTCCTTCCTTCCTTCCTTCCTTCATTTCTTCCTTCCTTCTGTCCTTCTCTTCCTTCCTTCTTTCTCAATACTTAGGAATTCACCAAAAGCTTTGAATTAAGTTCCTAGCTTCTTTTTGCCTTCTTTTTTGAGACAGGATTTTATCACATCACTAAGATGCTCAGGCTCAGCTGAGCTACACTTTATAATCCTTATTCTCAGTTTCTCAGATTTCTGGGATTATAGGAGTTTGCTGGTATGCCCAGCTGCTTTACAGCTCATACTGAGGTCTACCTTGAATCAGTTTTTTTTTATGTTGATATTCACTCACATTCTTTACTGAAAAGACCTTCCTTTCCGTACTGGTCATATATGTATGCACGAGTGTCTTTCTGGGTTTTTAAAAATTTTAGTTTCATTGGCCTATGTATCCACACTTGCATGTGTATCAAACTCAAAGTCTTGATAGCAACTAGTGTAACTTGAACTCCACTGATTTTAAAATCTACGTATAGTTATTTTTTCTGTGCTTTTCTTGCTTACCTTTACTTTCTCTCTGTCTACATTTGGTTTTTTCTCTTCTATGACTTTATTTCTGTGTGTTACATGAGGATATTGATTGTGCTATCTGGACTAATACAACGTAAGATTTACAAGCAGATAAATAGCAGAGTGCACACAGCCACTGGATCTCATGATTACAAAGCATATGCTGGATATAGATTCTTTAGAACAATTATAGCCAAATTTTAATGAAAAAGGACCTGTATAGGGAGCCTGTCTGGACATTGGCTTAGTCTGGAGAGTTTATATTTATAATCCCAGGAGAAAGTTATTGGAATTCTAGTGAGTAAATTCCAATCTACCACTTCCAGTGCAACCCACAGGGAGAATAGAGAGATAAAGTTATACCTGCAGTTCTGGGGAGCCCAGGGGTACTAAGTCCAGTTGGAACAATGGCTAACCAGAACAAAGGGCACAACCCAGAGTCAAACCCAGGTTGTATTAATTTGTGAGGAGGGAAGTGGCTCGGGGTTGAGTGACTGTGAAAACAGTGGATAGTTCATGAGTACTGTGAGCAGGGCTGGGTATGAGGCACAATAGCACCTCTGCAATATGCAGAGAGAAGTGTCCAAAAAGAGCACTAGATTCTGCCAGCAGGTAGTCTCTAAGTTTAGAGGAATCTGTGTGCCACAGTTTGAGGAAGTATCTTGTGTTTCAGGTTGGCAGTTTCAGCTTTAATGTCTGGCCTTTCTCATGGTACATCATGGCCTCTTTCTTCTGGCTCAACCCCAACCAACACAGCATAGTGTCTCTGAGCCTGAGCATGAGATTAGTGGTAGGGAACAGTAACTACAGGCAGGGCATCAATGACCTGTCACATTGCTTCAAAGGCTACACATCAGCATCTCTGCTAGACTATTTGCATTGCTTAAAGCCAATCCAGGGCGTAATTTCCTAGCCAGCTCTGTACATATCAGTACATGGAGGTAGGGCAAAGGTGAGCCACAATGGAGGTAAATTGTCTTCTTTCAGTGGAAGCCATCCTGGTGGTCCTCCACAGGCCTGCTTTGGCTGGAAGGCTGGACTTGCTCCCATGACTACAGCTGAAGAGAATAAGCATTGCCCTATAGGATGCTACTTACGTATAGGTTCATCTACAAAACCTAAAGAATGCCCATCTTCTCTAAGTTAGATCTCTTAGAAAGATATAAAGAAACTCGGCCCAGAAACATTGCTAAAGAATGTTCAGACTGAAGATAAAGATCTTCATTCCAAGGACTGTAAGACTTGCTCTCCTTTCTAGAACTATTGACATTAATACCTTGCCTCTCCACAAGTTGATCCAATTGTCTGCTGAGTGACTGAAAGAAGAGAGAAAATACGCGCCTAAGAACATCTATATTTGTATCATCACATCCTGCTTCCTACTTCCATGTTTTTATTGCCATTGCCCCACCAACAGTTCTTGAATGCCTATTACATGATCAACACTTCAAGCCTTCCATGTGGAAATTTATACAATATGGTCATTGCATAGGCCTCACCAACCACAGTAAAGAGAGACCTAAAAATAATTAGGCACACAGCAAAAGATCAGGTGATGCCTATCCATCTATTTACAGCTCAAAATTCAATTTCTGTACATTTTAGATGGATTTATGATTTGTATATTCATAAAATAATAGGAATTGCTTTTAAAAATTACATGTTGCATTTTGTTTATGTTGCCTAATTTCAAAAGCAGATGTAGCTGATAGAGAAGGTAGCTGCCTTGTCATGTGATAGAGCCGGAAAAGTTGTGTGGAAGCTAACGGAGGAGTCCAGCACCCATTGCAAGGCAATGGTCTGTTTCCTGAGTTTGCGGCCTCTGAGTTTTCTGAACTATGTGCTTACTGCTGCTCACAGCTACTCAACCAACCTTGTGATTCAAGGGCCTGAACCTGTACTTCTTGAAGGCCCAGGCCCCAGGTTAACCTCACCTACATAATGTATACTACTGTTTTCACTTCTCATGGGCCTTGGCTGCCATGCCTGTTTCGACTAAGGCCATATAAGTTCAAACACTGCATGTCCTGACATGAAGGTAGAGTCTCACAGTTAATTGGAGGAGAACCTTGTTAGTTACCACCATAACCACTCCCCCAAACCTAGGGAAACTTACTCCCATCCCCAGGCAATTGTCACCTCTATGTTCTGCCAGCCTGGATCTCTCCCAAGTGTGTTATCCTCTCCAGTAAAAGCCTTGCCTAAGAGTGAACTCTGTTAGTCATGCAATAGAAAGCTTGCTCCCTTCTACTCTCTGACTCTCAGTCTGTTCTGTGGACCTCCTCACAAATCTTTTCAGGAAGGAAGATAACACTGGCAGTACTAGTTCTATCAGAAATGAGTGGCATTTTGCTTTCCTGTGTGTGTTAGTCAGTTATCTATTGCTATAACAAAACCCTTGAGGCTGGGTGATATATTAAAAAATAGGTTTCTTTAGCTTGGCGTTGTGGAAGCTGAAAGTTCAACATCCACTAGCTCTACCAATATGGCCTCTGATGAGGGCTTCCTTGGTTGAGTCATGTCATGGAGGATGGCCTCTAATGGCAGGAGTGTGTGTGAGAGGGAGGGAACACAGGCAGAGACAGGAAGCCAGAGTGAGTGTGGGGAGGGCCCAGTCTCATCCTTTTACAACAACTCATTCTGGCAGGAACTAACTGGGTTCTCATGAGAACGATTTAATCCTTCCAAGCACCCTGAATGACCCCCCACTAAGCTCCCCTCCTAAAGTCTCACTACCTCTTAACATGACTGCGCTGTGAACCAAGCTTCCCACACCCAAGCCCATGGGGACAAACCACATCCAGAGCATAGTGCTTTCTCTTCGTTCTCCTGAGAATTCATGCAGGGAAGAAGGATACTATTTTGGGATACCATAAACCCATTTATAGGTCAGCTTTTCTGAGAAGCCAGCTCTGAGTGTAGCATCTGAGAAGGTCAGGCAGCCTAGCACATTGTTTGTGGTATAAGGGAATATGTCTGTATATACATACTGTGTACGGGAACACAGATGCATACACACTGTTCCCGCCTTGACAAAGGGTTCAGGATCCTAGCTTAAACATTTATTCTAAATGAAGCCTTCTTAAATCTCCAAACCATTACTTCTGTATCCTATATTTCAGGTGAGATTTTCCTCCTCGTCCTGAATTAATGATTAGAATTTTAAATCTTCTGGCTCTCCAGTCATTGCTACTGGACACCATATCTGCTTTATTTACAACTGCAACTCTAGTGTCTGTGTTATAGGTGAATAAAAACAGTTGATGATTCATAATCAACTACCTTACATAGTAAGTGATTAGTCAAACATGCTGGCACAACAAGTGAATAAGCAAACTAAAGAAATGTATCAGACATTAAGGCAAGTTAAAGGACAAGGGGGTGCTGCCCAAGACACTCAGTGAGGCTTCACAGAGGAGAGACACCTGACCAGGCTTTGAGCAGCAATGTTGAAGTCTGCCCATCCAAGAAAATCAAGGGTATTTGAGGGTGGAAGAAAAGTACTGGGGATGTACAGTTATGCAAAGCTCCAGTAGGTTTAATGATCAGTAATCAATTCGGTGTGATTGGAGCATAAGATAATGAGGCTGCAGATGTAGGTTGGGGTCATAATGTATATAAATTAAACATTTCATAAAACTATGGTGTTATGGTTTGTGTCTACATGTCCCCCCAAATCCTCATGCAGTTATGGGGTGGCTTTTAGAGTTTATGACTGATCCATGATCCAATGCTGGGATTATGAGTGTGAGAGCTATACCTGCCCTAGGGTAGATAGTTTGCTGGGATTATGGGTGTGAGAGCTATACCCTAGGGAGAACAGTTTGTATACGTAAGGGAGAGAAAGAGGCTGCTGGCTGCCATTCCTCCTGCCATTTCCTCCTTTTTTCTCTTGCTGTTTTTGCTGTGTACCACCGCCATGAGCTGTTGCCCTCTGCCATGTGCCACTGTGCCTCAGAGCCAGCCAAATATGGACCGAAACCTCCAAAAACTGTAAGCTAAATAAACCTTTCCTTCCTTCATTTTGGGTGTTGAGTATTTCGTCTCAGCAATGAGGGAAAAAAGTAACCAAGACATATGGGCAGAGTCAGAGCCAAAGGAGTGAGATGCACAAAGGCAGAGAAAGCATAGGGACATTAGCTGATGCTTCCATGTGGTGCGTGACATTCAGTCAAGCCTTTGAATACATTAGGTCCCAGTCTAGAGCAACAGGCAAAGCTCAACTTCCAATGCTTCAGTATTCTTAGGGTTGATTCTGGAATCACACCTAATGAAATGGCACGGGGCAGCACAAGTTTTCAAACATTTTAGCGGAACTCATTCAGTGACCAAGCAGAAACATAAAGCTAGGGCTTTTGTGCCTTCAACCCCAACACCTTGCCGAAGCAAGACCCCAGCCTAAGCACAGACCAACTGCGAGCCCCAGGATGAGTTCTCTTACATGCGCAGCAGAAACTGTTTCTTTCTTTGGTTGGTCACAAGTCATTTTCCAAATCAACATGAGCAAGTCTGTGAAGTGCTGAGCCGGAAGATTTGGACGCAGCCAGGTAACACAAGGACTTGACAAGAGCCAACCCCTGCACAAGCAGATTCAGCAGAAAGCAAGAACAGGCAGGTCACAAAGACTCAGGAGAGTTCTCTGCAGCAGTAACCAAAGGAAATAATCTTTCAGATGAGGCTGCAACTCACCATTAACGAGGCACAGCAGTGTAAACTCTGTTAGCTGCACATACTGGGTTAGGTTTCCAGAGCAGAGAAGGGCACAGAAGAGACACTGAAATGCCCAAATGCATGTGCAAAACTGCACAGATTTTCTAGCCAAGCAGTTGACCAGAGATACTGAATTGAATCTCATTTTCCAAAAACATTTGATTAAACGACTACCAGATCAAAGTCCATTAGGTTGTGGTAAAAAGCGGATGAAATATTTTTTAAAATGTAATTAGGTACTTGAGCATAAGATAAACAGCCCAAGACAATTAACTCCACTGATCACAATTGAGGGGAAAAAATTAGCAAAGCTGTGACCTATCACCTTCAACATACAATTTTTACAATGCTTTTCACTGACATTTTTAGAAGCTTCAATCAATTCCTAGCTCTAGGCTTTCTGAAGGTTCTTATAGATCTGGGCTCACCCTCCCCTCTTTGTTTATGTGCCCCAGCTTTTTCAAAACTAATACTTGTATTTAACATTTTAAAAATGCAAATTTATTTAGGCTTCCATCCTAATCATTTTCACTTAATTCACACAAGATATTGTTTATTATTCTTACAGCTAATTTTGGAAGCATGCCCAAGGAGGGGCTGGGTTGGTGCAGGTTTTTGAACATATCAGCAGAACTTGTTTTAAAAATTAAATCATATGGTGCCACCATATTTATAAAGTCCTTGGTTGAAAGTGAGGGCTATGTTGGTAGAGGGTTGGGAACAAGAGACCCTTAGAAAACTCAAATAGTTTTTAGAAAGCACTGATGTGGAGGACACAACTCTGGACCACAAATTAGAAAAGCTTGGTCTAGCCATGTTTGAGCCACTATGAAATTTGAACCAGTCATTTAGCACCTGTCTTCCCCCTATAAACTAGCAGAAGTAGAATAAACAGTTTGAAAGGTTTGCTCCCACTGAAAAAAATCTTAATATCTCACAACAATAGTTTGCTTATTTGGACAAATTAAGCCTCTTTTATTAAAAGATTGTGCCTGCGGACTTAAAACCTGAGCTGGTCAGACAGTTTCTGTTCTCTGATTTACCTTCCTGCCATTACCTCTCCCTTTTCATACTCTGTTAAGATGACCTGGACTAGCAAAGTCAGGATCCTATTCCTGAATGTTTCACAGTTGTCTTCAATTTTCTTCCCTTCAAGACCTTGGCTGTAGAATTATGTCCGTCTGTTTTCCTTGCCTTTGAACATGCCAGCTCTCCTGAAGTCCAAGGGACACAGCTGCCTCTCCAACCTCCTTGCTCTCCGTTGTCACTTTAAGATGACATGGGATGGACACTTTTCCCCCCAGGATTCAATCTCTTCTACTTCATCAACCAATTTCCCCTTGTGGCTCAGAATTAGGAGCAGACTAACAGTGTTCTCATTCCCTTCCTCTACCCTCTGGGAGGAGAAATTATTAGAAATTGTGGCCTCCTTTAGTCATGTGGACAGGGAAGACCAAGCCCGTAATCTCCTGGGGCTTAAAGTATCTCACTGACTGCCCCTTATCAGTTGAATGGGAATGAAAATTGACCAATTTCTAACTCCTGAATTCTCATCAGGACAAACCCATTAAAAGAATTAACATATAGAGTGGGGCTGGCAGGAGCCTTTCGCTGCTCTCCCCCTCCTCGCGGGATGTCCTAACAGTGTAATTGTCCACAGGCCTGCCTGGACTTGCCATCTCTCCTTTCAATGCAGGTGAGTGGGAGCAGTAAATCTGCAATATTTAGGGGAGATCCACTATGGTACAAAAAATGAAAATGACTCAAATTTTTCAGGATGTCTCATTTCTCATAAGCTCTTCCTATTTGTAGGTAGAACCCCTGCTTAGATTTCCCTTCATGTAGACCCCATCAACACTCAGTATTACCTTTCTACCAAAAGTTCTCTTTCCCAAACATCCCATGAATGTCTCTCCGTTTCTCCTAGATTCCCAGGCTGGAAAATTAGGGGTCATTCAAGATTTCCTCTGAGGACCTTCTAGTTAAAACTCCCTTATTTACTACTTGGTAAAAAATCATGGGAAAGAAAGTCCAACCACTTTGGAGGGTTCTTCATTTTCTTTTAACTTAAAAATATGTCAAATGAAGCGAAAGCTTGAGAAAGTTCAAGGGAATTGTGTGCTATTGGCTGCTTACTTTAACTTCTTGTGAGTTCATGAGTTCAAGCACCATGTGAGGGTTAAAGAATTTTAATTACAGAGGTTGCATGATAAAATGGTTTCTCAGAGAAACATTTGTGAGTGTTCATTTGTTAATTGGTTCTTCTTTCCATGCCAAATGCATTAAACGTTTGTCATATTTTAAATGCAATGCAATTAGGTATAAATTCAAGAGAAAAGTAGACATTATGGAAGCTCTGAGCTCAGTTTTCTTAGAAATTACTATTACTAATTATTTTCTCCAAATTTATATTCATTGCATCTTGTGCAAAGCCACAGGGACCACCTAGCATCTGGTCTGACTGGGGGTTAATAACAGACATAGCGTAGGCACCAGATCCCAGCTAAGCTTCATGGTGTGCAAGCTGATCTGTGTGAACCCCTGCCATACTTTTCCAATGAAATGCTGAATTATTCTAAAGTTCATACTGTGAGTAGTAGACCAAATAAAGGAGATAAAAAAAAAAATCAACACTGTGCAGCAGGTAAAGACGACTGCAGAGAAAGAAACTACATACAGGGCCAGGTATTTTCCTCACTGCCTGGGGTTGCTGGGCAAAGCTTTGGGGAGCGCAAAGCCTGCTTTGGTTATCATTAAGTCCAAGTTGCAGTACAGAGCCATGTACTCTATGGGAGGCACTGTAGGTTTACTGGAGTCAACCATGGTGTCCATGGTCTGAGTTAAACATGGACTTCCTTTGGTGAGAACGACAGGAATGCGAGTAGTGGCTATTTGAAGTTGCAGAGATCTCATGGAATCCTGATTGGGAGGCTCAGACTAATATTAGAACTAACACAATTACTTTGGGGGCTTAAAGGGAGAGACCTCTCTTTGGGGCCTGTCTCTGACCTGTCTTGTCAAAGCCAGACCTCATAGGGATGGGTAGATTTTGTTTTAACCCCAGAACTGTGTCTCCACACACAGCAGACATGTTTGTGCCAGGTGAGATCTTGGAGAAACAGCTCCATGGATAGGGGCCTTGCTTCTTTCTTTGGATAAGATCTGCAGGGGAATTATTCAACAGGCTTTTCTTTTGAGAAGGTACTTTTCTGCAAGCACTTTCCTCAATTATTGTGGCTACTTGTAGACAGGATGGGAAAGAACAATATTTATTTTTCAAAATCTTAGAAACGCTCTCATATCCAATGACCCGTGGCACTTTTTTCTCAGCAATGTTTCTTTGAGATAACAACCCATCCCATTAGAAGAACTGAATGATTTGTTTGTACATTAAATCTGTTTTTATTAGAACAAGGGTCAGTGTGGACACCAGGTTAGGTAAGGCTCTGTGGCAATCACTTGAGAAAATTTGTGATCTAACAGAACAAGCCAGATTCTCAATGGAGAGGTCTCTTCTGGTTCCGGCTTTTGTTGTTTCTCTCATTTCTTGCTTTCCAGCTTGTTTCTTTAATTTGGTCACCCTGATTAAAGTGAAAGTAGATGTTGTTGGTGCTCTGGCCACATCCTCTTCGCTGAGCTGATACATCATCTCAGGCTGCTGTGACTGCTGCCCTCTCTCCCAGGAATTGTCCTTGGCAGGAAAGAACCCCCTCACCAGTAGGCTGAACTCACTTCGGCTCTGGAGCAGGACACAGACCATGATCTGTGCTGGACAAAAGGGCTCGAAAGGCTGCCCAAGAACACAGTCCTTCTCATTGCTCCTTATTAACAGGTTTCCTTTCTCAAGGTTCAGGGAAAACATTCTGTTCCATACCAACCCTTCCCCTCACCCACTTCCACAAGCCAGAGACGTTCACTTCCTCTCTGATACTTCTCCTGTACCTTCTCTATCACAACTACATTGTTTGCAACTATTAATTCACATCCTTTCTCTCATTAGAAACTCATGCATTCCCTAAAGGCAAGAGACATATTTTTTTGTGTATCAAATAAATCATTTCACTGCACTTTCCTCCAACCTGCACATCCCTTACAGGAGTTTTGGCAGATTCCCTGGAAAATAGCAGGGAGCTTAGTAAATTTGGTAAAATGAGTACATCGGGGCAGCATTATATGATCCCTCAGCACTTTTCATTTCATGAGCTACTTTCTTCATTGAAAAGTAAACATACTTTATTATTGCATTGGTGTAAAAATGAATGTGTTAATGTTATTTACTAAAACTTTTCATATAGAAGCTGATTTTATCCTTTAGATTGTAAAGAAAACATTTTTTGTACACCTAAAAGTGTCACAGATCTCAACACTATACCTACTACGAGATAAACCAACAGCGAATTACATAAACTGACTTAGGTTTGTTTTATCTGTTTTTAAGTAAGTGTAATATCTTTAATTATATATTCCTTTGGCTTTATGTTTTCCAACTCAGTAGTTATTTGTGAATCCATATGTGACATCATGGGAAATTTAATAGAAATGTTCATGTAAATCCCTATTCGGTCCATTCTCAATAGCAGTTTTCAAGACTGGTCAAAATTATCACTAGTAGAGCACCCTACTGTTCTTTGAATAGAATAAGAGAAATACATTAAAAATCAAAAGGAAAAATTAATTTTAGAGTATAGCATAAGGAATGATAATTTCAAACTGCACTGTGTATTATTAGTTCCTAACTATAAAGTGTCATGAAAATTAGATTTCAGATGGTAGATGAGGTTTGTCTCACTGAAAAAAAGGTTTTAATAAATATTAAGCATAGATGTATTGGGGATGATGAAGATTCGGTAATTAAGCATTGAAAATGCAGTGATCCATTTGACATCAAAGAATTAAAGACACAAAACACTGCTTAGCTAAATGCAACTGCCAAGAACCCACCATTTTTGTGCTCTAAAGAATGACAATTCATCTAGCAGAAAATCTTTCTTCACCATTTATGAGTTGTTAGAAGTCCTGCATATTAGATAAGTAGGATTTCAGAGATGTGGTTATTAGTAACGATGTTGGTTCTCGGTGATTCATTTCTTTTTCAGGGTAGAAAGAAGACCTTCGCCCTCCCGGGAAATTGTTAAGGAGCGATGGCTGCAGCCGTCTCTACCCGATTCAGTAAACTTACTGCACACAAAGCAGCCGCTTCTGCTGCTGTATCATTCCAATTCAGTTTTTGTAAATCCTGTTCTTGTCAAGCAGAAAACATACCCTTCTCAGCTCAAAAAATTCACAAAGATTAGTGTGATTAACTTATACGATACTAGTATGGTTCAAATTAACAAACTATAACCTTAGGTATTTCTTTAACCTTGCGCGGTTCCCACAGTTGTGTGGAATAGTGGACAGAGGTGCAGAGTTCTCAATCAGGCAAATCTGAGTTTGAACCCAGCTTATACATTTATTAGCATCTGTATGACCTTAAAGAAGTAGCTTAAACTCTCAGAGTCTCATTTTTCTCATTTCTAAAACCTTGAGGGTTGAGAGGATTAGAGGTAATGTATGTAAAGCACCTAGCACGGTGCTGGCTACAAAGCAGAGACCCCGTCTATGTCAGCTACAATAGATCTCTCTTTAAATATGCTGACCTTATTTTGGCATTTTCACGATTCAGGGGTGATAACCATGAGAGTTAATTATTATTTAGCATTTTGAAACAGATCAGAATATTTAGTACTATCTTAAAAGTGTTCAAAACCCACTTTCTGTACTTCTTTAGTTACTTTTTAATTGCTCATCTTTTATTTTGTTGTATGTGTGTGCTTTGAGATAATTCAGGTGACCGTCAGCTTCTCCTTGCCATTTATCTAGTCTCTTTTAATCTGCTCTGCTCTTGGAAACAAATTTGTTAGCATTGTGCTTAATAGAAAAACAATTGTCCACAGGTTCTGCATGGGAAGCTTGAGATCACAGTCAGGAGTTACATATTCTCATTAGATAAAGAATGAATCACTGAGAACCAACCTCATTTCCTATTACATATGGAAAGGCTCACGTGTTCACAAGCAGGACTTTGGGGATGTGAGTGAATCATGGGACACTGTACTTAACATTGAATTAATTGAGTGGGGAGTTCAGAGTTGAATGTCCTGTTAGGATGTGGGGTTGAGACAAAGGGGTCACGGGGGTGGGTGTGCAATGGAACGTTGCATTTCCTTCCCTGGTTCCTCCCCTCATTCCCTGCTTCCTGGCCACTATGCAGCGGAGCAGCTGTCCACGATGCTGTATCTGCTTTGGAACTGTTAGCCCATGCACTGACAACTTAAGCCAAACCTGAACCCTTTCCTCCTTTAAGTGGTGAGTATTGGGTATTTTGTCCCACCGAAGAGATGGTGATTAAAACAGGTGTGAACTACAATTTCCAAATTATTGTAATGAAAGATAATTTAGTCAATCTGTACCCCAAAGGTGATAGTGTTGCATCTCAGTCTTCCATCTGTAAAACAAGGCAAAAAGCACTTCGTATGACCTATTTTGTAACTGAGCTATAAAATAGACAAGACATAAAGGATATGAAAAACAGACGTGAAAGTGTCCTATAAATCTCACTTATCAATGCTATTATGTATTTTGCAGTCTTTAAAAAAGTGGATGATCAATATGTTGCAGTTTTATCTAATGAAATCAAAATGTAAAATAGTTGCTTTTGGTCATATAACTCCTATTTTTGAGGTCCCCATTG
The DNA here is from genome assembly GCA_004027595.1 of Dinomys branickii. Taxonomy (NCBI): domain Eukaryota; kingdom Metazoa; phylum Chordata; class Mammalia; order Rodentia; family Dinomyidae; genus Dinomys; species Dinomys branickii. The sequence continues at coordinate 86,355 of PVLD010000853.1, read as the reverse complement.
TTAAATTTTCTTCCAACACCCTTTAAGCTGACAGAGTTCTGTGTCCCCATCTCCTTTGTGAGCTTTGATCCTGAATTGTTCTGTGATTTATTACTGTGATATTCAAAGTATTTTTCAACAATGCCATGCCTGACTTCTTTACTAGAAAGTAAAAATAAATTTATTTTCTATTTCATGAAGTCTAATAACATGTTACTTACTGATTCTACAAAATAAAAAGTATATAAAGTCATCCTCTGATTAAATTTCTTCTTACTCCTCTTTGTTTTTTGTGTTTGTCTCTTTGTGTTTTTGTTGTTGCTGTTCTTGTATATGTGAAGTATGAGTGCTAGGGTCCTAGCAATAAATAGAGAAATAAAATGTATACATTCAACATACTGTTGAAATATAGAAGTTGAATTAAGTGTGAGTATTCCTGTACTTAGAAAAATACAGACTTAACGCAAGTTGGGTATAGTAGTGATCTGTGGTTGCATAGCAATATACCCCAAAATTTAGCAGCTTTAAACCATAAACATGGACTATCTCAGAATTTTAATGGGTCAGGAATCTGGGTGCAGCTGAATGGGTGCTTCTGGCTCAGGTGCAGTGAAGTCATTGGCTGGAGCCGGAGAATCTGCTTCCAAGATGGCTCACGTAGCCACTGGAAGGGTGAAGAATATCTTTCTCCAACCTCCACTCATTTCTGAGAGTCTCACCATGCAAACCTCTGCATTAGCTGTCTGCGTGTCCTCAGGCCATGGCAGCTGGTAAAGAAAGAGACAGATTAGAGCACAGGCTGGTGAGAAATGCACCAGAAAGAGCGCACAAGATCAGAGGCACTATCTTGATATAACTAAATCTCAGAAGTGATATCCCATCACATTTTGTCTCTTTGGTTTACTCAAAGGAAATCACTGGTCCAGCCCACATTAAAAGGAGGGCAGATGGAACCAGGATATAAATACCAGGAATTGGGCATTATTGAAGAAACTTTTAAAGGCTGCCTACTATGCTAAGATAACTATATAGAGTTTGTAATTATCCAATTTTTCTTGATCCTCATAGCTTGAATGTAATCTTGGTTCTTAAGCTTTGCTAATGATCTTTTCAGAGAATCATGAACTAGATGTCTGTTGTATTTATCACACAAAGATCCTGGCTAAACTAATCCCCCAAAACACTCAAGGAAACAACTGTTTTGTTTAGTATAGCTCTTTTGGCAGATCTCTAGCTCAGGTGAAATAATCCAGTACAAGTGTGCCAAAAACAGAGGAAACAAGCCCCGAGCCAGAACAGCCAACCTCCTAAGAAGGGTGGGCTCTGAGCTGGATGTGTTTACATAAAACTTACTGTTAATCCTCACCCAAACCTGACAGAAAGGCCTCTCAACTCAATATGCTGATGAAATGAAGAAGCTGACTCTAAGTAACTCCCCCTCACCACACAGGTAGAGAAGGCAATGGAATCAGTATGAAATCCAGTCATGGGGAGTCCAAAGCCCATGCCATATCTGCAGGTATAGCACATTGTATACCTCTTCTCATTGCACCACAGCCTTTCCTTGTCCATATGTATTGGACAAACAACACATTTTGGAACACTGAAGAAAACTGAATGTACCACTGCTTTCTAAAATCCAAATTAATAATAATCAGTATGAATGTGAAGAAAAATAACAACAATAAATGTATGTGTTATAGGCTAAATTGTGTCCCCTACAATGCATATCTTGAAGCTCTTTATTCCAATACCTCACACTATAACTGTATTTGGAGATATGACCATTAAAGCAATGATTAAGTTAATATGATACCTTTGTGATGAGGCCTAATCTAATTTGACATAAAAGAAACAAATTTGCACTCTCAAAGAGACAGTGAGCAGTAAAGACTACATGAGGATGTATGGAAAAATTAGCTATTTGCAAGCCAGAGAGAGGGCATTAAACTTGCCAGCAGGCTGATCTTGGACTTCCAGCCTCCAGATTTGTGAGGAAGTTCATGTTATTTAGACATCTCAGTATGTGATATTTTATCATGGAATCTCTAGAAACTAATACACACACACACACACACACACACACACATACACATATGCATGTATCATATGAAATGTATAGACACATATACACAGTATAGATATAAATATATGTATGTCAGGAGCCCTTAAGACAAAGTTAAATTTTCTATTAATTACTAAATAATACTTAATGTTTTTCACTTGAGGAGTTTGCATTAGGTTAGCTATTAAGCACTGCACTTGATTTTTTCACATGTCATTTTCCCACAACTTCTGAGGTTTTCTGGTGTTAGTGCGTAAGCAAAGAGAATTGGACCCAAACTCAGATCCACAGGCTCTGTCTCTTATTTTCAATAATATGACCTTGGGTGATATGCTTAGGCTCTCTAAGCCTGTTCTCCTTTATTTTTCAACTTTGGCTAACATTTCCTGAGTATCTACCATAGGCCAGGAAGTAAAGTATCCATTGCCTTTGCATAAACCGTGTCAATTTGTAAAATGTGATAACAATGCCACCTAGCAGGGCTGCTCTGATGATCAAGTGGAATGATACATATGCAAGAGGTCTTTGCAAAATGCACAGATTCATACAAATACTAGGGTGTGTCATTTTTCTGTTTTCCACATCAGCGCCTCCAAATGATAACACTGTAATTTTGACCTTAGAAACAACTGCTTATCTACTTTTATACTCCAGCTCAATGATCCAGAGGTAATCTAAGAGTTATACTAATCTTCTCCAAGCTTAGTTTTAAAACTATAGCTTCCATACTAAATAAACAAGTAAACTTCATAAAGTTAAGGTTTTCCATGATCCAGCTCAACCTATTTTTCCAACTGTCCCATTGCATCTGGGTTTTTAGCAAAATGAAATAACTCGCCATCTTCCTATTCAAATCCAGGACTTTACTTCCGGGTCCTATGTCAGGGATTCCTTGTTCCAGTCGGGAGAATTGATGAAACCAGCAGAGAAGTGAGCACATAGGAATGCAGTATTTCCTCAGTAAATGGAAGTTACTATGGTTTTTACTCCTCCTGTTACCATCACCGTCATCACTGCCAGCCTCGCTAGTCCTACTGAAATATTTCCATCACTATAAATTTTACAAGATAATGACAATTTCCCCCTCTGCTGTATGCTGATCACACTATGCCCTAATCTCTTTTGAAAACTTTAGTTGCTTTCTATAATATGCAGAAGTTACATATCCATTTATCCAGAGTCTACCTACTGAACACCTTCTTTGTGGTGGAACCTGTGTTGAGAAGGTTAGTTTGGATAAACTGGGTCTTCTCTATAGCAGCTTTCAGTCTATTGTGAGAGACCTGGATCAAGCATCACCGTGTTTCCCCTGAATTATATGGAAGACTCCAAACAGGACTCTTTTCTATACTTACACCTCAGCACTGTAGCTAGGGGGAGTTTTCTAAAATACACATCAGATCATATTAGTTCTTTTCTAAAAACTATGCCATAAAGGCCCATATTATTTAAAGATTTCATTTGCAGGGACCCATAAAACCCTATGTCACCTGGCCACTTGACACTGTCCTGATTTTGCATCTTTCTACAGCATTTCCTTGCTCATTCTGCTCCAATCACAATGGCCTACTTACTGTACAACACCTTCTCTGGTCATTCCCTCTGGTTGGAATGCTGTCCACCAGATATCTGCTTCACAAGTTGCCTTGCCTGTTACATCTCCACTCAAATATTACTTTCTCAGTGACACCTAACCTGTATATACTAACGTAGTACCCAGACAATTTCAGCTTGCCTTACTTTATTTCTTTCTTACCTACGGCTGTCCCATTCTAATGGCTATATGACTGCCTTACTGTGTTATTAATTATTGGATTCTACATTCTAGTTCTATGGTGGAAGAGTGTTGTCATTCCTGATGTATCCAACAGACCTAGGACAGTACTTGAAGCAAAGTAAGGCCCCAAGATTTGATTTCCTGTTTTAAAAAAATTTTATTAGTGCATATTTACTGTACATAATGATTATGGTTATTAGAGGGAGTTTATACATGTACACAATACATCTTAATTATCTTTTCATCCCATCCCCTTCCTCTTCTGGTATCTCCAGGTCCCATTCCATTTTGCAAAACTTCAGTCTCTTTAGCTTCCTAATTTTTTTGTACCTTTCAAGTAACCCATGAAGCCTTGTACAGCTAGGAGGTGCTAAGCAAATACTTGTCATTGGATCACTTTAATTTCTGTAAATATTTCTGGTGTTTCAGAAGGATTCCATTGTTCTATGATCCATTTTTATCTTTCTACATTTCTAGTTGTATATATTTCAAACAGATGCACTGTGTGTATATTTACATACACCTACATACTATATGTATACACATATACTTCAATAAAGTTAAATTCCAGCACTTTAGGTTTTATTTTGCAAATATTTGAGTTTTAAGAAAATCCTTGTGGGGCTAGAGATACAGCTCAGTGGCATAGCATCTGCCTGGCAAGTGCAAGGTCCTGAGTTAGACTCCTGCTACAAAAATAAATACTTTTGCTTTCAAATTTTAAAAAAGTCATCAATTTACACACTAATTTCATATTTTCAGGCCTCTTTTTTGTAGGACATGGACATACATAGTGGGTTTTGTTGGTGGCAATATAACATTTCTAAAAATATATTACAGAGGAAAAAACTCAACTCAGAAAATAATTAATGAATGTCTATTATCTGAAATATTTGAACAGGCTTTATTAAGATTAAAAAAAAAAACACTTCTGTCCTAAAGTTTATTATAACATCCTGAGGGATATAACATTATGGACGCCTCACTAAAAAAGACAAATATGAGAGGCAGCAGAAAGCTACAAAGCAGCACACGTCAATTACTGAATTATGAACAGCTGAAAAAATTCATCATTCTTCACCCTTCACCAAAACCCTTGCCTGTACAAGGGTCCTGCATAAATAGGATGACATTCAATTAACAAGAAATTTAATCAATTAGATGCCTTGCTCCTTAAACTTGTCCACCAACAAAGGATCTATTCTTCTTTCATTCTTTTGTGCATCTATGCTTTGGAGTATTGTGAAAGGCAGTCTATGTCATAATTGAAGCTAGATTTACAGTTGATCACAGTTATTACTAAGTTGACCCGCTCTTTTCTCCCAACCCATCCCCACCTTGATGGATTGTGACAGGGGCTGCTCTGAGTTCTTCTGGAAGAACTCATGCTCAGGATGACTGACTGACAAGTGGAGCTTTTTCTCTTTCTGAGGGAAAAGAAATTTCCAGGGTCACGCTCCTGTATTTGCAAAGAGCTTTAAAAGCCTCAGAGAGTAAAAAAAAGTCAAAATTGACTTCTTGCTGATGATCAGGAACTTCATGACAGGAGAAAGGGGAAGACAGAGAAGATTGAGGCTGTGATGCAGAATGTCAGCAGGACGATTTCAAAAAAGGTCTCTAGGGTAAATGGGAAGTGAGATGCTCACCTTGAAACTGCAGTCATTAGATTAGACTACAGAGGCTGACAAACTCCAACTCCAGTCAAAATAGGACCTGCAATAGCAACCTGCCAGGAGAGAAAGGTGACATTGTACTGTGGGGATGGCTTTCTTCAGGAAAGACACAATGCACATTCAAGTTTCTGTGGGTTCACTGTGCCTTCCATATTACACTCTGTGTCCTGCTACATGTTTCAGTTCTCCCAGAAAAAAAAAAGTCATATTTCTAATGCTCATAACCATATGCCGACAAACTATGTCTACATTCCAATACCCATCTTGATTTATTCATAAGGGTCTGCAAAATTCATGCCTTATTGAGGAAATGTTTTAGCTCTTTATATCTCTTGGTCATTTAAAAAACTGAATGACTAAAAGGTGGGAGTTTCAAGTTCCTTTCAGCTCTGGAGCAAAGAAAGAGTTCTATACACTTCAGGTCTTCATTTCGAACAACATAGTCCTTGATTTTTAAAGAGAGATATTTTTATCCTCAGAAAATAATCTTCTTTAGGGAAAAAAAAAAAGCTGAAAAAAACTAGTTATATTGGTATGTGTTTAAGCCTTTATATTGAGAAGGGAGATTATTAGCATAGCGCTTTGAGAAAATAAGTACGATTCCTGTTTAATGAAACCCATTTTCATTATTGCTTGGCTTCGTGACTTGATAGCCAAAGGCAGGAAACGAACAGAAGCCCGTGTGAGTGGGGCTGTTGGAAAGCCTGAGAGAAATGACCTGATAACTCAGGAATCACAGAACGACAAAGTGAGAAGCCAGTGGATCGTATGGAAGAACACACGGGCTTGGAGGTTCTGATAACAGTCTTTGAGGGGACAACATGAAAAGGGGATCAACTCCAATGTGCTTGAACCCTACACAATGCTTTTCTGACCCAAACTGCTGATTACACTTCCAAAAGTCATCACTCAATTGTCCTTTGAATAATTTTTATCACCAACACACGTGACTTGTTCACCAATCAGAATGAAAACTGCTACACTGCATGCTGTAAGAGGGCTAGGAATTCTTTTCACCTTGGAAAATTTCTAGTTTTACAATCAGAGCTTAACAACAAAAACTATGTTTGTTTATCTTTGCACAAAGAAAGTACCAGATGCATAGGAATCATGAATTATTAATGAGAATGTAAATGGGGATTTTAAAAGGGGACATTTACTTATTAGTGTACATTTAAGGGGTAGCTGTTAGCCATGGATGCAAAGCGTGGGTGTAAGGTCTGCTCATCCCTCAAAAAGGACACTTCAAATTATCACAGCCCTGTCTGTCCAGCTATAAAAGAGGAGTAAATACACATTTCACATTTGACAGAGGAATATTAAAAGGTTTAATTCAATAATTGATGCCAAGGGCACTGAGTTATTTGAGTAAATGAGGTTATATAAATGGGAAGTATCATAAACTTTCACACCCATATATCATTAATGATCCCCCAATTGTCAGGCAAGCTCTGTACAGAAGTATTTTGCCCATAAATCACTTTCTGAACATAAAGTTAAAAACCCCGGTGCCCTGAAAAACATCAAGAAGATCCACACTACATAATTAGTCAAGAAAAGAGTTGTGCTAGTCACTCCTCTAATACCAACACTGTCATCCAGCCTTTAAAAACGTTCAATAAAGTCATCTTATTGTTTACAAATCGGATGCAAACCCAAATACTGCAAGGTTAGCCTGTTCTTCAAATAGCTACACTTCTGGCATAATTTCACAGCAAACTGGAAATGCAGACATCAAAGAGCTTTCCCTGTTGTCACTAATCTTCCCGCTCCAAATTATGCTGCTGCTTCTGTATTTTCTGCTACATTTGCTCTTTTCCAGGTAGAGCTGACAATTCTGAGGTCACACTGGGTCCTCAATGGCAAGCTGACAGTAGGACATGGCTGTTTGAGCTAAGTTATTAATAAGTGACCCCATGGAGTGCCTTTTCATTAGCAAATGTATCCTTAAAAGCATCACCTCCATGACTTACTCATTGTTCTTTGCCCAGCCTGGCCCCTCCCTGCCTTGAAGCCTTAAAAGAAACCACGCTAGCCTGGTGAAGGGCTGGAACCAGCTAATTAGTGGCCTCCTTCCTGCATATTCTCTTCTCTCTCTTTAAGGCACAGAAAAAGAGAACCTCCCTCCACACCATGACTATAATTATGAATGAACTTGTTTCAGGGAATGGGAAGGGACAGGATAGGAGATAATGAATGACAAGACCAGAAAAGTAAAATCGGGGATCCAGGGAACAGCTCCTCAAGGCGAGGATCTCAGAACTCAGTAACCATATTGTTGGTATGTTTTGGTTGATCTTCTAAATTGACACTGGAGTCGAACACCACTAGATCTAAGCTTATTTCTACCAATTATAGTCTCTGTGAACCCAGGCAAGATTTTTGCTGTCTCTGAACTCCACTTTCTATTTGTACAATAGGAATAATCAGAATACTGTAAAATGGAGATAATCTAAATGTCTATCTAAAGTGAGATTAAAAAAAAAAACACGAGGCACTATAGTCTTACAGTCTACCTGCTACTATTAGCTTCAAAATGTCCCATCAACATCCCTAAAATGGCTCAGACAGTTCTTCTCCAGGAAGTGCACTGGAATAATCTATATCCTCCTAGTGTCTACTTTTTCAGTGTGAGTTCCGGTTCTAAGCTTTGTGATCTTCAGACTCCTTTTCCTCACAAGTATTACCTTTATTGTGTTGTTTTCGGTATGGTAAGTCCTTGAAGACAATGGAAAACAAAGTCATAGCTTTTCAGGATGGCTTATTACACATGTCACCTTGGCCATAGAACTGAGCCAAGCTGATTGGAAATGATGTACATGGAGAGAAACTAGACCTATTAAGTCATTTATTCTTTCAACACACACACACACACACACACACAAAGAACTTGCTATATACCTCACACACTGAGAACTTGCTATATGCCTTCCATGATGTTTAGAGTGGTAAACAGATACAGATTTATTAGATTTTTGATAAGTGCTAGTCGTGAGTCTTAGTGCTGAGACCACAGGAGATTTACCAGCTCACAGAGAGCTGCTATTACAATTAAGGATGCATAATAAGCATCTCTGAAACTTACTGCCATTCCACAACAAGCACTTTCTAATCTCACGCAAGGTTTGTGGTTTGCTTCAGACTCTGGGTTGCCTAGGCTTGGCCACAGGCTTCAGATCAGATGTGTTCTCTGCCATGTGTCTCATTACAGTCCCCGGAGTAAAAGCGCAGCAACTCCCCAGGACTTCCTCTCCCTGTGATAAGCGGAAAAGCCTCATCTCACAAGCAAACCGAGTGCTTCTGCTCATGTCATATTTCCTAATCTTCCAATGGGTTGGGCAGGTCGCTTAACCAAGCCGAGTGTCAGTCGGATGGGACATGCGCCCTGCCTGTTCCAATTATGTGCAAAGTCACGTGGCAGAGGGAATAAGTGGAAGACAGAGAGGAATCATTTAACACATTTCCAGTGACAGATTATGGTAAAACGTGAAGGCAAAACCAGCATTAATCCTGCAGAGGAGAATTTAGTAGGACTGACCTGCATTAGTTGTTCACTTGCTTAAGAAAATTTAGAGGATTATTCCAGGTACTATTTCCTATGCCAGATTTTTAAGGCTCTAACAGTAGCCAATTTTCCCTTCTAACATCCCTGCCAAATTCCTTGAGAAGATGTACAAGACACCCCAGTAGTTTATGAGGTGTATTAGGGTGCTTTTGCTAGTCAGTCATAAAGAGAACTCTAGGGCATAAAAATCTATCTAAGGCAGTATGGACACGTGTTACAAATGGCAGCACTTGTTCCCCTTAATTGAAATGTATGAGCACTGAGGAACAAGGGTAGAAGCAGGGTTTGTCTATCTATCACCGCGGCAAATGGGCAGTTCATCGCCTTGCACTTGCTCAGCACTGCGGTAAAAGGGTGTAAGTTCAGAAAAATCTATTTCCCACAGAGCAATTATCAATTTTCATATTAAATTTTAAAATGATTTTTAATTTATCAACCGGTCCCCGAATTCAGGGTTGGAACTGTCAAATCTCTGCCATGGATATTAGGTTGATGATGGGTCATATTCAAAGTCCATAGATAATGAACATTTTGTAAATCTGTAATGCAGTTCTTTTTTTCCATTATGAATTAATTGATCTTTGTGTCATTAGGCAGACCATCAACTGCTCTGTATTTCTCTGTCTTCTTCACTTCTTTTTGGTTCAAATGCAAAGCTAAACATTCCAAAATAAAACCCAATTTTAATTAAAGCTCCTGGTCCCTGGAAAAGCGATATCCTCCTGTTTCCCTGAGACTTTGAAAGTTTCCTGCTTTGATGCTGTGTTGAAAAAGCAATAAAACAGAGGTGAGAGGCTTTAAAGAGAGAGGTCAAGAAAGTATTGGTCTCCTTTTGCCCTTCACTCTGGTGACAGTAGAACTTCTTTTTGGTCTATAGTTCATAGTCCAGGAGAAAATTTGCATTCAGTAAAATCACACACCAAAGTCAACTCATGTTTGCCAAATCTCATACATGGAAAGCTAAGGTCGTCACCAAGACCAAAGTGTACTGTGTGGCCTTGACTTGACACACGGGATTCAAAAGCTTTTGAGGAATCCAGACACAGGTGTACATGATAGCACATTTTAGTTAACACAATGTAATCTCTTCCCAATGCTTAATAAGCAAGATCCTAAAATCTTAAGATAGTACTTTCATAACCAGTTCTAAAATGGTATTTTCCTCTCTAGGATTAAGGTGATATTTTCTATCCATGTCTAAGATGATTCTTTTAGTCAACTCTGTAAAAACATACATAAAAAAAGATTGAAATTCTCTTCGCTAATCAGATGAAGTGACTGAGAAACTCTTACACTGTATTAATTCCTAGTCATTTACATAAATTTTGAAAACCTGAATATGCCGTGATATCTTTCTCCCATCATCCAGAATTGCTGTAATATCTGCAAAAGTCCATCACATGGTGGAAGAAGCAATTAGATGACCATTGTCAAGATTAGTGGGTACAAAGGTAAGCTCTTTATACCAGTTATCTTCTCTGGCAAAATATTCTTATCATTTTATAAGGAAATGAAAACATCCATCTATACAACAATAGCTACAATTTTCTCCCCAGCCTAATGGAATCAGACAGACTTAAAGTTCCATAAGGTTTAGACAAGCATCTGCTAATAGTCACTGCCTTGTTGCAGACACTTTGCATAATGTCTTGCACGTAAGAAGTATCCCAATACAGTATTACACAAATGAAGAGATAAATATTTAAGTGCTTAAAAGGGTGGTATATAAATGACTGTAATGCTTGTCCAAGACTGTTTAATAACACAAAACAACCCACATCAGAAGAAAGGAGAGGAAACTTGCTTATCTTATAAAAGGTGTGTTGTTTTTCCCCAAAGGAAAAATTTTCAGGCCACTTTTTTCCCCTGAGGAAAGCAAATATCAATGCCAGCAGCCCAGCAGTCCCCAGAAGCCCCATGGCGTACGCAGACCTGACAGAGGAGGGAAAATTGAGGTGAGGAAATAGATTTCACTTGTGAGCTTTAAAGTGGTTATTATGAGCAATAGGGAAGAAGTAATTATTTTTAAATGATAAGCAGTACCTGGACAATGTGACAATCTTCTATTTAAATGTAACTTTGTGAAAGGTGGCTGTTTGGTGGGTACACAGTTCTATCGTTCTGGATGTCTTGAGCCTGTTAATGTAAAAAATATTTTAAAAGTCAAACTGAATCAGGCAGTAAGTTACTGGTTGCAGTTTCCTCTTCCTAAGGAGCATAATGGAACAGCCTCTTTGCTCGCCTCAGACAACAGCGCCTTTTATAAAAGGTGTAGAGTGCAACTACAAGACACTTCGTGCAGAATTGAATAGTGAAGTCTCTTCGGCATCAAAACATTGGTGAGATGATTTCCTTGGAGTTGATTTTTGTTTCTTTTTTGACAGTGTGAAATCTCTTCAACCACAGAAAGAGAAATAATGAAGAGATGACACCCCATCCGGGGCTCTAGCAGCGCAGCGGTTAGAATTTTGCCTGATCTCCAGATTTGCCCCTGGGCCTGACTTTTTCTAGATATTTTGCATCTACCCTTCCTCATCCCTGTATCTCTTCTGCTCATGATTTTACTTCAGCACCTAGTTCACAGAATTCCTCAAAGAGACAGAGAAAGAAACATCTCTTGCTGTACCTCTTCTCAGCATTGCTACCCCTTGGCACCAATTACAGCAAACTGCTCTAGGAGAGAGAGCACTGAGCAGTCTCCCTGGCCAGCCAACCTGAAGCAATCAGAAAGGTGTGCCAGCCAAAGAACAGGTTTAGCAGACAAATGAAAAACTGGACACATATCTTCTTTAAATCTGCTGAGGCTTATTTATCAGAATTTTGGTCTCCAAGAAAGAATTCACTTTGGGCTTTGTAAAGCATGATGATTCTTAAGTACCAACCAATTGGAGTTATTTAACATGGAAGAAGAATTGGCTCTAAGAAGCCACCAGGGGTTGCAATGATATCTCACCATCCACAGCACAACCAAAGATCCAAAAGAGACGTTCAGTAGACAAGGGCTATGATAATTGGTTATAAGCGGCCTCAGAAGTAGATGCTAACTCTTCAGTAAAACAAAGCCCATTGTAACTAAGAGTTAAAAGAGGATCCAGTGTTCCATACAAAACATCACATGGCACTGTTCAGAGAGATAGATATCCTGAGAGAAGAGTAGAAGTTCTCGTATATATTTTGAAATAACTCACCAGTATATAAAAACAATTAGTCAGCCCTTTCTGTCCACATCTTCACATTCACATCAACTTCAAATGAAAACCACTTGAAAAACAAAAATTATATCTGTACTAAACATGGACAGACATTACTTTTTTATCATTCCTCCCTAACAATGCAGTATAAAAGTTACTGACATAGCATTTACATCGAATTGGCTATTATAAGGAATCTAGACATGATTTAAAGTACACAGGAGGATCTGTGCAAGTTTATGCAAATACTATAGGATTTTATATAAGTAAGAGCCTTGAGCATTGAAGGATATTCACATCCACGGGTCCTAGAACCCATCCCCCACAGATACTCTATCTGTATTACTATATGTGTATCTGCATATTTATATTTTTTTCACATCTGCAATGCCTAAGACTTACCATTCTTAAGGAGTTAGCTTAGCGGCAAGACTAACTTTTTCCTTTGCCTTTAACTGCTTCATATAAGCTATTAAAAGTATAAAATAGTCAAATATTCAGACTAACAGCATTTCATCAGTCTCACTTTTGCCCTTAATAATTCATCTCTCTTATGTTTACTCTAATACCTGTGCAGCATAAATATGCATGACATGTGACTGTGTATATTTCAAGCATTTTCATAGATAGACTAACAGCAGGAGACTTTTGACCTTGGTCTGAAGAAGAAAAAGTCACTGCAATAACTAATGATAGAATTGACAGTCTCTTACTTTAAATTAAAGAGGAAAAGGGAGAAACACATTCCCAAGAGAGGATTTCTTAACAACAATTTAGACTCCAGCCTAAGAGGTATACTTTGTAAATTGCATTTGAGAACAGTTACCTTTTTGTAGGGGGTTTGACAAGGATAATACCTATCTTCTTGCCAAAAACTCTACAGAGATGTTGGGAAATAAAAGAATGTCTACAGCCTCAGAGCTACTTGGAATAAATATGCTAATAAGTATGCAGGCTTCTTTTTAACTCTAATAAAGAACCACAAATGAAAGTAAGACTTGGTTAAAATTGACCAACTCCTAATTCAATTCTTCAAGATGTTTGATTACTTCTTTTCCAACTTCCTTAAATTTGCAATATCTGTTAGGTATTTAACATCTTACGTTTCTCACTTTTTTTTTCAATATCTTGGCAAAAAAATCCCAGGTATTATGGTATAATAGATCACTGGCAATTCGGCTTCTCCTCTGTGATGGAGAAGCAGTGAAAACATGAAGCCTTTTTATTGCCTTTGTTGTACATCATATGCTTTCAATTGCAAAGAGATTTTTCCAGATGTTCCTGCCCATCTTGGTGTGTTTGAAAACTCTGTTTTGTTTTCTGAGTTCATTTCCCTAAAATACACAAACTGAGATGCTCAAGCTGGAGTTAAACTCAATGATCCTTCTTCATCATTTTTCAATGAAGCATTCTGTTCTGTCATCGAGTGAAAGGGAGACAATGCTTCAAAGATCTCATTGGCAGATATAATATTATAAGAAAACTGACACAGATTTATGTACCAGCTTGTAATGGCACAATTAGGATTTTTATCTGTACAGGGAAACACAGGCCAAAAGGCATTTTTCATTTTCAGAACAAGCATCAAGTAAACTTGGGAGGCTGTTGAAATTTAGGAATCAAAACATTGGGTTGCACTGATAGACTTCACTTAGTGATGCTTTTCCTGGGTCCAGAGAATGATAGGTCCAGAAAATACATTTGTCCCAGTAGGGATTCTAAAACTACCACAGATACGCCTTCTGTTATTAGGGTCACAATTTACCCACAAGATGTGCAGAGAAACATAGTTTCTTTGTTTTCTATAAGTGATACAATCTTTCATTATGATGAGTGCTCATTGGGGGTGGACAGAGAGGGACAGCAGACTTTAACTTCAAGTTTAACAATAAATAATATTTCGGCTCCTTGGCTTGTACAACCTGTTGGTGATATTTCTTCCTCAGTCAATTCAAAATTCACTCTCCAACTGAACTGCTCCTTTCTTCCTTTTTCTGCTACAATAAAGGATGCTGGGGTATAGGGGATAAATTACCAAACTCATGACTAGGGGGCAGAGAAACTTTGGTCTCATACTGATACACAGACAAGTATCAAGGATAGTCTCATTGGCCTAGATTTGAATGTGCCCTGGCTGGACATTTTGCTGTATTCATCTTTAAAATTAACACTTATAATCAGCTAAGGTCTTAAGAACCAAATAATCTCTCTGATGACTGACTCCAAAATTGGATTCACTAGTCAAGTCTGAAGCTATACTGAGCTCTGTTTCATGACCTCCCAGCTTTTTCCTCTGACCAAAGTTCATCATTTTCTTAGCTGAGGCTGCTATAACAAATCACTATGGATTGTATGGTTTGGACAAAACCTATTTATTCTCACAGTTTCAGAGGCTGAGAAGTTCTCTTATGGAAATTTTAAGTTTACCAAAGACAAAGAAACTGAGAAGAACTCAGAGAAGTGGAGGGAAACAAATCTTATTATGCCAGTGGGCCCAGGGGAGCTGTGTACTCCAAAGTCTGAGCCCTGAGCTAGTATAGGAAGTTACTTTTATGCCACTTTTCAGGTAGGGTACGGGTCTTTTGTGAGCAAGTGGAACTTTACAAATATGGGAACAAACTGGAAACAAAAACACTCCTGGTACAGCTTGTAACGCTGGTACACTTTGCGGTTAGCAAGCCTGTTTACAGGAGTGAAAGGAACACTGTGAACTATTGACATACTTAGGTTTTGATACATTTTGAACACGTAAGTTCCTTTATAGTTCAATATCAAGGTGCCAACCAATTTAGCTCCTGAAGGTCTTCTTTGTGATGATTGCAGACATCTGTCTTTGTACCCTTGATATAGGGGAAATAAATGTAACTCCCAACCTGTTAGATGTCAGATACACTGAATTCATGTTCCCCAACACCACAGAATGAATTCTAAGAAATAGTGTAGGTTAACAGTAGGAACTATTTATTGAGAAGGAGAGAGAGAGAGAAAGAGAGAGAGAGAGAGAGAGAGAGAGAGAGAGAGAGCTCCTGAGTGAGAGAAGGGGACCCTAAAATAAGTTGCTGGGGTGGGTACAACATGGGACAAAACTATGATTACCCAATGAGGTTACAAGCTTAGCTCCTTAGGTAAGATTGATGGAGAATCAGGTCATGTAGCAAGTACACATGGAAAGAACAAGGACTTTTTAAGGAAGAGACAAACCAGCTGGTTTGGGACACCCATTGGAGTGACCAGTAGCCACCAGATGAGCACAATTTTCAATTCATCATTCCTCCCTGAAGGAGGTATGTAAGCCTGGTCGTTTGTCTTTATCTTGAAGCCTTCCCTCCAACAGATGTGCTTCTGGCCACAGTTGTAATGTGTTTCTCTCCTCTGTACGGACGCCCCAAAGGCCTACTCCTCTCTGACTGCCTATAACGTTTTCACCTAGCTTCACTGTCTATAACACCTCTCATGAGAGGGAGGACAAGGGGGAGAAGGGAGGGCAGTGAGGAAAAAAGAGGGACAGAGAGAGAACTCCTCCTCCTGCCTCTTCTTATGAGGTGCTAGTCTCAACATGAGTACTTCATGACCTTATCCGACTTACTTTCCACACACTACACCTCCAAGTCACAGTGGGGATTAGGGTTCCAACATATGAATTTGAGGGGACACAAATATTCAATCAATTGTATTGATAGTTTTGATTTCTTTGCTCTGAGTAACACATCCTCCCACTGACATGTTCCCAGAGATTTTATGAGTCACACCCAGCACTGAAAATACCTTGAAGAGAATGAGATTTAAAGGACAATAAAATACAAAGAATAATATTTTCAAAATATTATTCTTCATGCCAAGCACTAAAATGTAAAAACTTTTTGAAAGCACAAATGTGTATGAGAATGTGTGTGTGCAAATGTGTGTGTGTGTGTGTGTGTGTGCATATGCGTGTTCATGACTCTGTATGACTCTGTATGTTTGTACACATAAGGCAGGGTTCTGTGAAGACTCACAGGGAGTGCAGTAACCTCGGCAAGACCCTTCTGAATTATTCCAGCATTCACTGTGTCAAAACCTACAGAGTGTTTCATCACCTGCCATAGGTAATGGTGCCTTGAAAATAGACATGTGCTGTCAGCCCAGAACACACTCCCCTCCAGGAACCTGAATATTTCCTCCAGGAGGTATCAGGAAAATATCAAATCATGAGAGTCTGTCTTTGCAACCTCAGCTGGCCTTGACCTGGAATAAAATACATGTTTCCTGAGAACACCTCATAATTTAAACTCTGTGACAGAGGTCCCCTCTGGAGTTTCTAGACAGAGTTTTTATTCTACTCTCCCAGACTTCCTCATGGAGAATAGTCATGGTGCCTCTATTACATTTTGTGGATTAAGCTGATATGTAGACAATCTTTCATTTTCCCTTTGGACTAAAATAGGTCTGTGTTTCTCTCTCAAATAGTATCCCAGAAGTTATTTTTGAGTGGACTCAAGCTTATGAAGAAATAGAGGGTAAGGAAAGAGGAAGTGAAGTAAATGAAATTTCCTACAGAAAATTCCATCTGCTAAATAATTATTTGCCATAAACTCTGGAGGAGTAAATTGACCTAACATGGTACTCATCACATTTCACTTATAACTTGTGTGATTTTATAGCCAGGGGTGCAGTCTGATGGCATCTTTCAATTTTTTGCATACTATTTATGAGTTTTAGCCCACATAAAATTTGTTAATAATCTGCTCTCCTTGCAAATTTTTTGTTGCCAATTATTGAGAGGTGATTGCAATTGAATTCACTTTTTAACATATTGCTTTTAGTCAAGGAGTATATAATTCTAAATAAATTAATTTATTCTAACCTTAGCTGGAACTATCCTAGGTTGAGGTTACTCCTCTAAGTGTCCAAAAAACAATGAATTGCCATCTTAGACAGAATTCTGTCCAATCTGGCCTTCTATTTTAGAGAAGTTGCTTTCAGTCTTATTTGTCTGTAAAATGGAAATAATAGTTACGAAGTAATTGGGGGATGAAGTGAAACAAAGTCTGTAGTTTCTGAAACCATTCTTATTACTTTTTAAAATACTTTTCCCTCTCATCTGACAACCCAAGTCTAATGTCCAACAGTTGAACATGTATAAAATGTAGGGAGGAGAGAGGTCAAAGTCAGATAAAGTTTTGTAGTTTCCACTGCATGATTATGTTTCTATTGAGCCTTGGTCTCTTGCTGAGTCATCTATGTAATAAGCATAAGTAACAGCCTGATAACCAACAAAAAGGCAATGGGAAATGTTCAAGAAAGAATAACAGACTCCAGAGCTGGGCCCAGAGCACAAACCTCCCAGTATACAAGTTCTCTGCATAGTGGACCTAGGGGCCCTGTAAAAAGACATGTACTTTGTTCTACATGACTCATGAGTGGGTCAGATGTTGAGATGCACGTGGCGCAGACCAAGACAGTCCTTGCACTCACAGTGCTCATCATCTGGTTGGAGCACCAAGCAGCAGAGCTGCAATTCCAGTTTGATGTAGTAGCTACTGATGAAGGTGTGAATACTGGGTACCATGAAGATGGACTTCTCAGAGGAAGTAATATCCAAGCTGCACCTGAAAAACAAACATGATCCTAAAGATGCCAATGCTGGTTCATACAAAGGGAAATCACCTACTCTGCTTTCTGTAGGACTCGATTCACAATTTCACATGTAGGAAACTTAGGTAATCCTTTGTTTTCTTTCTCAAATAATGTAGTATTGTATTTCTCTCAAGCAGTACCCTAGAAGCCATCTCTCTCTCTCTCTCTCTCTCTCTCTCTCTCTCTCTCTCTCTCTCTCTCTCTCTCTCAGTGAGAACATATTTGTAGTACGTGGTGTTTACACTCCTTGTGGGGAACTGGTGCACGTGCAGAACACACTTTCTTTTCATCTCCTTTCCCTTCCCTTCCTCCACTCCTCATCCATCTCTTGATCCCCTTCTTTTTGGGGGGTTATGTTCACCATACACTAAGTTTACATTCCCTGTGTACAGCTGGTACCTGCATGTAACACATCTTAATTTCTTTCTCTTCTGCTCTCTTTCCATCTTTTTATCCTCTTTCCCTTTGAAAAATATCTGCCTCCCTACTTTCTAGTATCTATCTTTCGTTTGGGTCTTCATTTATAATTTGGGTTTCTCATATAGGAGAAACTGTGATGTTTGAGTCTGTATGTCAACATTATGAAGAAATAGGGTAAGTGAACGATTCTTGTCTCGCTCTTCTCACTTTTATCCTGAGTAAAATCTTAAAACTTTAATGTGGAACCAGTTTGTTTATTTCCCAAATTTTCCTCAGTTGCTTATAAAGTTATTCACTAGTCAATAATTATTTAGTAAAATCCACCAGAAGTCACTGGATCCTGAATTAGTTACACTTTCTGTCTGAGGGAAGGATGCAGAAACGGCTCATAAGGTGAAATAATGTTTTGCCCATTTTATAGCACAATTCATGCACCAGGTTGACTTTTTTGTACACTTTTTTGTTTCGTTCAAATTTAATTTTTGATATTGCTCAGTTCAAAGGATTCAGTTGGCCAGTTTCAAAATGTACATTTTAAATTGCTAAAAATATATACATTTTTATCTTTTGATGTTTACATAATTTGTACTTGTGTAAATAAGGCAAAAGCATGTTGTTTGTTTCTCTGGAGTCTTTTTGATGTATATTACAAAAATGAGTTCTAATTAACTTAAACAGAATAAAAGAGAATCTATCAAATTATCAGATATCACTGGGTCTAGACCCTCAAATGCTGTGATCAGTATTCCCCCTCTCCACTTCCCCTCTCTCTTCTTCCCTTCAATCATCTTTGTTCTGCTTGCAAATACTGGCAACATTTCTCAAAGCTTATACCATTTTCCTAGCAAGTTATGACAAAGAGAAGTCAGGGTTTCTTTCTTAAGAAATCCTAAAAACTCCATAATGGTGACTCTGACTGGTTCACTTTGGGTCACGTGCATGTCTATGAACATTCACAAGAGCAGAGCGAGGTTAACCTGACTGACCAGATCAAGTCAGAGGCAACTGCACCAGATTGAAAGAGGCAACTACCAAAAGACAAAGGTGTTGCATAAGCCACATACTCGCTATTCATCAAGTGATCAAGTGCGATGCATACTTTTAGTTAGGACAAGAGCACTTTGAGTGTAAGGCCTTCTTGCTACTTCTCTTTGTAATCATCTCGCCTCTGCTAAAAAATGAATGAGAATTATCCACTGAACTTTCATGTATTTACAGTCTTACTCCAGCTCAAAGGAAATGAACCTTACAAAAGGTACACATGAACCATAGTTTGAGCCTGAAATAAAGATTTATAACTCTCCAGAGCAATAACACAGGAAATTCAGAGAAATATCACCTAGAAAGAAATCCTTGTGAGACATATACAGGCCTCCACATGACATAAGAAGAAAGTTGTATCTGCCTCTGGCACATAGACTCAATGCATGAATATTTCAAATGTAAGAATACATTAACTGGTCACATAAACATACATATACCAAGGTCTTGACAGGAACTTTGCATTTCAAGGGGATCCCAGGGTAATTACACATTTCCAAACTGCATAATAAAGATTTACAGGATATATAAGTGTAGAGAAAATTTAGGCAAGTATGCATTACTTAATGAACAGAAAAAAAGAAACTGATCTCATTTTCTTCTTGAATCACCTATAGCCCATGTAACAGTTTAATCACTCTAAAAAGATGCTTTAAACAACCATCAAAAACCACAGAACTTCTCTGTCATAGGAACTGTGCTAGAATCTGAGGACAAAATGACAAACAAGGCAGGTCTTGTCCTAAAGAAAGTGACTGTTTGTGGGGAAGAAAGCTTCCTCAGCAGACAAATAAAATATAATATTCTACCATAAATGTCTACAAAGTATCCTTTCAGAACTTAATATGAATTTAAGAGGTCACAACTGAAACCCTGTCAACAAATGTGTATCTCTGCATTGTCTGACTTTCTACCATTAGAGGATGATTCACTCTGGACAGGCAATATCTTCTATGAAGTTTTAAGTAGCCTTGGTAGGAATATCACCTTAATCAGGACAGTCAACTGTTTGTACTTGGTGTGAATCAATCAATTGGATTATTTCTCCTCTAACAAACACCTCAAGTCAATGAATTCAGGAAATGGAGTTTTGTTAGGGCTCGAAGGGAAAGGGTAACAGAAGAAAGGAATTTTGGACGTGCAGGATTTGGGACCCAAGTCTTCCTCTGCGAGACCAATTAAGATTCAAGCTGGTCCAGCATAGCTGTCTTTCCTCCTTTCATATATTGATGGCACAGTATTGGGATATTTAAGAACACTTCATACTGTAGATTGGTTAATTGAGTCATTGAGTCTTCTTTGACTGGCTCGGGGTTCATTAAAAAGAACAGAATGAAACTCCCTAAGCACATTTTGTCTTTTCTGTCTCTCCAATCAGTATGACCAGATATTTGGGCCCTCACTATCTGAGGAGAAGTTGCCAGGTGCTTATGGATCGAGGCAGACAACCAACCACTAAACAGGCCTAGGCATATCTACTATATCAGTCAGCTTTCCATCATCATAAGGAAGTAACCTGAGTTAATTAACTTATAAGAAAAATGATTGCTTTGACTTGCAGTTCTAGAAGCACTAGCAGATGATCAGGTGGACCTTTTTCTTTGGGCCTCTGGGGAATGCAGGATAGCAACAGCAGGAAGTGCCTGGCAGAACACAACTCTTCACCTCTTCGGCCAGAAAGCAAAGAAGACAGACCAGATTGCCAGATTTAATTTTCATAGAAAGACAAAGCACTGCATGCACACAGGGTAGCGGAGAATAATCTAGGGCCTATTATACAACTCCCAAGAAGTTATCCTTTCAGTACAGAGGAAAGGCCAGATCAAAGGTGAAGACAGTTAAAGGAAAGCAGGACAGTTCCCAAGGCATATCGCTACACCAAGGAATAAGCATCTGAGCCGATATGGTCCGTTAAATATGAACGCAAGGAGTGGAGCCAAGCTGGAAACTTCTGGGAAGGGATTCTTGACGGCCCCTCTTCTTCCAGACATCAAAAGTCTAGGTGCGACTGCTTTAACAAGTACAGCCCAAGGCTGTTGCCACCAGCTTGAAAATGAAGTCAGTGGAAGGAAGAGGGGTGGCAAAGAGAATGGCTGCGAACCGGAGCTGGAACTCTGGTAGACCACAGTGCTGGGGACTGGACCCAGAAGTTCTCTGCCACATTTCCAGTCCATTTATTTTCAGATAAGGCCTCACTAAGTTGCCCAACCTTGCCTAGAGTTTATGGTCTTCCTACCTCAGCCACCCAAGTGGCTGGGCTTACAGCTGGGAGTCACCACATCTAACATTTCTTTTCAGAGAAGTTGTAATATTACTTAGGTTCGTTTTCTAGTATGTGTTGCCAGGAGCTTTCAAAGTGCTTCCAATAACTAACTTTTGGTATGACCCCACCATAGTCAGTGGGTTAAGCTTCAACCAGGACAGCAGCTCACTGATATGTAATAGTCCTGCTTTCCCCTACCCCCATCTCTTCCCTACCCTAACCAAAGCACTATCACCTGGACATAATCCTATTAGAATGTATCTCCACGGCACCACCTCTGTAGGCTTCTTGTTTTCTGTAGGGGAAACTCTTTTATGACAGAAAAGGCCCTTGTGAAACTGGGCTTATCCTATGATCCAAGAGATGTCCTCCTTCCATTCCATGAACCTGGCACACAAATCAGTTGGGCCTTTCCTTCATTCCTCTGATACTGTTTTGAGTGTCTCAGATCACTCATGTGAAAGCTGTGCTGTCTGCGATGCTCTTCTCCATGCATTCTATCTAGAAACTTACTTTTATATCCACGCTTTGACTTCTGTTCCCTCTATGTTTTGGGTACCTGTGTTGTATCTACCAGGAGCTTTTCACGTATCTGTTCCATTGATCAGCCCTCCCCAGGAGCCAGTGTACCTCTGGTGGTTAATTTATGTGTCACTTTGACTGGGCTAATGAATGATCAAGTGGCTGGTAAATCATTATTTCCAGGTATATTGTGAACATACCCAGAAATAATAGAAAGATTAGCATTTCAATCAGTGGACTGAGTAAAGATCTGTCTTCACCAGTATAAGTAGACATCACTCAATCCATGAGGGTTCTGACAGAACAAAAAGGCTAAGAAAAGGTGCATTTGTTACCTATTGGAGCTGAGACTTTCATCTTCCCCAGCCCTTGGACACCCCTTGGACATGTACTCTCCTACCTCTGGAGCCTTTAAGACTGAGACTTAGACCTTTGACTTCGCATGGTTTTCCCACTTGCATATGGCAGATAATGGGGCTTTTAGCCTTTACAGGAAAGTGAGCTAATTCTACAATCAATTTCTCTCTCGTTCTCTTTCATATACGTGTGTGTGTGTGTGTGTGTGTGTGTGTGTGTGTGTGTGTGTCTCTAACAGGGTTATGTACTGAGAAAAGCATCTTCAGATGATTTCATCATTTTGGAACATCCTAGTATATTTCCACAAATTTGGACAGTAAACCTACTACATGCCAGGACTATATTATATTTTAGGATGACCATGAAACATGGTGTTCATCATCGACCAAAATGTTATGCGGCACTTGATTGTAGGTGGATCTTCTGTTGGGTTCTGTTTCTCTTACCAACTCTAATTCAGTGCCCTTGAGACCACCTCTGGTCTGGACCCACACATGACAGATATTTGACTGAAGTTCCTGAAGTGAAAAAGTGAAGAAATTAACAAATGAGTTTGATTTTTTAGGATTTGGAAAGTTAGAAACAAATTCTATAATGTCCAGACACCATTGGCTGGGCAAACAACTAATTCCCAGACCTCTTCAGGGTCCCACAGCTCACCAGACTACCAATGCTCCAGCCCACGGTGATTTATTCCATCACCTTAAGCTAAACTCTTCACTAGTGCTTATCCAGAGGACGGATCCCTCTGGCAGGCATGACTTTCTTCTACTGTTTCTTTTAAGCTGCAACAGGGTTATTTGCAATGGTTTGCTTAACAAATGTATAACACTGTGTTAAGAAATCTGAGTCAAAAAGCATGCTATGATGCAGAGATTAAAATAAATCTCTATGTTTCATAAACTGGTGCATACATGTCTTTATTAATCAGACACAAAGCACACACATGTATTTTCACATGGGAAGCACTATCAAACAAGAAAATTCTTGTAGGAATTAAAATGTCTGTATTTTTACATAAAACGGAATCAGTAGTAGCATTTATGCACACATTGGTAAGTATGAATATATGTTTAAGGAGAAGAATATACATGGGAAGATGAAATAGGCATGATCACAGAAGAATGTCTCAGTATTCTGTTGGTGCAATTTCTGTCAACTGCTCTGCTTCAGCAGCTTACCACTAGGACACAAACCTTGGCATTCAGGGATCTGGCAAAGCCATACTGGTCTCTGGCTGTTTGGGAAGTTGGCTGCACAGGGAGGTTTTCTAAGTGGCTGCTTTCGATGCCATGCTGGTGGCACTAGTGCCAGGGAAACACCAACAGCTACATGCTTCCTCTATTTCATTTTCTAAATTTCATAACCTGATAGCAGCCAGGCTGCAGGCACTGTATTTTGAAAGGATTATTGCACTTCCTGAGAAGTTCAAGTCGTTCAGTGCTTGCCCCCATGGCTGAGGACACCAACCGCAACGCGCTGCAATCACACTGCTGCAACGGACTGGCTCTCGTGGCTTACTGCTTAATGATATTCCAAACACCAGACCTCCCTTTTATTATGTTGCCTCCTTGCCATACCCATTTGCTTCCTTGAAATTTTCTTGTTTATCTTATTTGTCTTACCTTCACACTTCCATGACCTGATTACCCTTAGACATAATCACTCCTGTTTTCCTTTATGTATCAGTGGCTGCCGTTTGATATGCTGGTGTTATTTTAATATCATAAAGGAAAATGATAAAGGCCAATCAATTACTTTGTATTAGCCATTGTGTCCCATTGGGATTGCTTTTCCTCCATGTAATCATGTTTGCAGCCATAAAAACAAAGATTAAAAAGGGTTTTCTTCCTGTTTTTCATATTCAAAGGAGCTGTATTAGTAACTTTGCCTCATAATGCTGCTGCTAAGAGAGTTAAATCTCCTCTAGTAAAGCAGAGTTCTTAGGAGGCGGCTTGAGCCATGGACAGGACCCAAGGCGAGTCCTTGGACTTTGGCCTATCTTTGAGTATTTATTTTCCCTGCTGCTCTTTAGAAAAATCTGGCAGCACATTTATTGTCTAATAAATGGCAATCTTGTGTTGTCTGCACATTTTTGCAAATCATGAGAGGTTCCCACATTGTCACTTTGCCTTTTCCTCACCACCTAAACTGTTTAAAATTTCTCACGTCAAATAACCTAGAAATGTACCGATAATGAATCTTCCCCTGTGCTGCCACGCCATTCACTCGCTTAGACTTCATTGCCTGCTGAGGCTCCCGGTCCTTGAGAATAAATATACATTAGATGCAAGCTGAGCACAGACAAATGCCAGCAGATAATACAAAGTGGGACAAGCAGCTTGGAGGAGGAATCTGAAGAAGATTCCCAATCTGTCTACAGCCCGGAGATTCTCAGAGGCAGAAATTGGCTTCAAAGAGATGAGCCACAAAAACTAAGTCTTCTTCTAATCACTAGCTTTTCTTGCACAGAGATTGATGAGCTGGTGGGCAGCCCCAAAAGGCAGCCCCCAAACAGCAGCCCTGACGGGATGGAGAACCTAGCGCCCCCACAGCCTACCTCAGCCGCCAGACTCTGCTGCCAGCGATCTTGCTGCCAAGCAGATAGACTGTCATCTGGCTTTTGTTTCCTATAATCACCCTTACAGAAACCCTGCCTGTGTGGAAGATCTGCAAAGCCACACTTTTGTCTTGATCTCATTTTTGTTGCTAGAATGCTCCAGACCCTCTTTGCTTCCCTGTAGCTCTTCCATTGACCCTTTTCTCTGAAATAAGCAAATAATGTACCTTAACAGTCACTCCAAGTTATGGGGAGGAGAGGCCAGTGGTAAGGTTCAAGGTTTGTGATATCAGCCTTCCCTAGCAGCATGCAGATGCTGGTGGAAACGCAGAGATCGATCCGCTCCTGGTGTCTCTGGGGTCAGTAGTCCGCAGTCACCCTGGGGGCCCAGTTCAGCTGGGGCACCCTGCAGCTCCTTGCTTCTGGTTCCCCTCTCCAAAGACTCCAGAGTCTCCTCTTAAGAGTCTCACGTCTGGCAATTGCAGCTTCTGTCAGTTGCTACCGTTCAAACTCATTCTACTTTAGGTACGGTGTGAGTCATATTTGGTCCTGCTTTTATGAAAGGGTGTACAATCCAAAGGAGAAAAAGTGCTACGTTCCTGTGCATCTTGGAAGGTGCCTTACATGACTGCCTTGTGCTTGGTCCCTCCCTGTCATTTTTGAGTTTTGCTCACCCATCCCAGTTCCCGCTGCTTTCTCTTCTGCAGCTGCCGGTCCTCAGAGTCCCTCAGGGGCAGCACTGTTGCCTGACAAGCAAATAAAGCCAGGAGGAAGTAAGGAAGGCCCATCACAAAGCCACCCCTTCTCACAACAAAGCCCAGAGCTTCTGTTTGTTCATTTGCTTAAAACAAAGTCTCCAACTGCCTCCCGCAGCACCCTCCCTTGGAGAGTTCATGCTCAGAGCCACTGAGTAATTTTTATTGTACCACAAACAGTTGCTTAAATCAGATGTCTCTGAATGGTCATTATCTCCCCCCTTCCCCTCCACCTGCCACACACCCCCAGGGTGTGGGGCCAACCCTGCAGCTGCCACCCTGCCGGTCCAAAACTCCCTGGCCCTGCTAAGCAAGCTTCAGCATTTGCAGGGAGATGTGCAGCCCTGGGAGTGGCCGGATGATCTGGAACATGAAAGAAAGCTTCATGGCACACTTAGCACTTTGAGTGTGGGGAAGCTATGGGAATGGGGTCAGATTTCCTCCTCAGGGAAATTACTCAAATAGGTTTTAAAATTTATAGTCTGTGTTGTGATAATAAATAAAAATAAAATGTACCCCCTAACTCAGAGTTTCTTTAAGTGAAGCAACCCTCTGGGGGTAGCTCCTTCTACTGCTGTTCTGTTTTGAGGAAAACTGGAGAGCTGCACCCTACCTCCCCCGCTTTCCCTCAGCTCCCCTTCCAGAGCTTACCTGCATTCCATCAGATGGCATCTCCTAACGGAAATGACCCTGTTTTGCCAGTACTCACCCTACCCCCTCTGCTCCCATGTCTGCTTCCGTGTGGCCCCCGCTTTTATTGGGCTCCCTCCAGATGAGTCACAGAAGCCCCAGCCATGTCCAAATCATTTTCACTAAGCCACTCCTGACACTGGTGTCAAATGACAAAGCATCATCCCATGATCCTTATCCTTTACTCTGTTGGGCCCAAGCCCAGCCCCTCTGTGCCCCATCCTGGCTCACACTTGTCTGTAGCACAGCACAGAAAGGTGACACGTAGAATGGAAGTTAAACATTTCAAATCTGAGTGAAATTACACAATCCACAGCTTAACCATATCATACATAGAATAAGGTAGTTTACAATGAGATTTTTGAAGGTTGCACTAATGGATTGTTTTTTCTCCTTTCTGAAAACATTATTGACGTATGAAAGAGAAGGCACTGTCTATGACAAGACTTCCCAATGCACTGCATGAGATGTGTCCAAATATAAGGGACCTGGACTAGCTAAGCAATGTCAGTGTCTGACCTAATTTACTAGCTTCTGCATCATGGTTCTAATTGCACTCCATATAACCCATTGTTGTTGGGTCTCCCTGGGGTCTTGGAAAAACTAGAGAAAACAACGTGGAATGGGTTCCATGTGTGAAATGTACAGGTTGTTTTTTCCCTTTGCCTTAGAAATGAACGCAAGAATTTTTAACACTCCAGAGCCCATAGGAAAAGCATTTCAAGTGATGTGGGTGAAATTATCTCCTGACACTAATTTCTCACATAAAAATTGAACTAGCTGAACCCTTCCTAAAAGCAGCTTACAGGTAAAGAACCTGCAGTGACATAACTTCAGTTTTGCAATATTCCTTACATTAAATATATCACTTACTCAGACCGTCCAAGCCATCTGCAAAATGCATTTTAAAAAAGTAATTATTGGAACTCTCTCTTTGTGCCAGTTTCACACTACATGCAACCTAAATCAATGGCCACATTTGCAGTCTTCTTCCAAAGGGCACAACGACAAAGCACTCTTGGGGGATCTCCCAAATTTAGTATCATAATAAGAACAAATAATGATAAGATCTCTGTAAGATTAAAAGAAAAACTCCTTCTCTTTCTCAAAATATATTTATCACTGAAGGAACACTGTGTGCAATTACTTCCTTTAATAACAATGAACATTTTTAGTGCTTCAAATGAGCAAAGGAGAGTAGGGAGCACTTTATATATACATTGTCTATTTTGGGCCTTAAAACACAAATGTTTAAGTCTTATTATCCCCGGTTTACAGATAAAGAAGCTACCAATATTAAGAACCGTCCTCAAGGTGACTCACCTGATAAGTGCCAGACACAGAATTAAACACAGGTCTGTCCACATATCACGGAGCTTTATTAAAGCAGGATAACCTAGAAGGATTTTCGGTTGTTGATGACTGTTTTTAACACAGGCAGGATTTAGTGACTGTAGAAGAGCTGATGTTTGAATATTGTTAGAGAAGATCCCAGAGGAAAAAGTTGGGTCTGCAAGGAAAGTAAACTTTTATTACTGTGTTGTTTCAGAAGACTTGGCAGCGCAGGCTACTTTCACAACTTGCATGTACTGCTCTGTTACTTAATCAGTATTATACAGCACCACTTAATCCTTTTTATGGCTGAGCTTGTCTTGTAATGTTGTTGTACTGCTGATAAACCCATTCACAGGAATAATGTACCTTTAAAAAATCCACACCACGCTCTCTGTTTTTAAAGTAAGAGTGCTTACATGTGAAAGCTTCTATTCTGTCACAGCACTTATTATAACTCTAGCGCTAACACCAGGGTTGCCTACTACAGGCTCAAGGGAAGTGAAATCATTTTTAAAACAAGTGGTTTTTATACTGTCCTCGGAGATTCTGATTATGTGAGATGAGTCCACATAAACCGTGGGTTAAAGGATCTAGATTTAATTTTTATCATGACATGTATCAAGTACATCAAGTTAGAGTGACAGGAAAGTGTCAAGTCATAAAAAACACCTCAGCCCCCCACCCCTTTTTGACTGGTAAAGGCAGTATTTGTTATGATCTTTCTTGAAAAAGCTTTTTTGCAGCCCAACATTCACTCCATTAACAGTTTTAATTTCATTAAAATAAGCATGCTTAAATGGGAGAGCTCTTAATGCCGCGTTACAGGGACAGAATCCATTTGCTTCCTCTGAGAATCAATTAGCAGCCAAAAAACTCTACGGACTTTGTAATGATACAAGTCTGTGGTATCTCCTCAAATTACCTGGAGCAAGGTAAATGGACAAGAGAGCATTGGTCGCCAAGGGAAAGCATGAAAGGATATACCGTACAAGCATGAAGTTATTCGGGAAAAATCTGTGGGGAAAAAAAGTGAAACTACACGGCAGCTGTTACAAATAATAAAATACCATTTGCATTCTCTGCCGAGGGTTTGGATTTGTGCAGCTGGCTGCGTCCCGCGCATCCCACCCCCCCCCCCCCCCCCCCC
>PVLD010000853.1:0-57299 GCA_004027595.1 Dinomys branickii | reverse complement strand
AATCAAGCCCTCACATACACAGTATGAGTAGTGGAGAGGGCAAAGGACTGTGGAAAAGCTTTTATTTTTAGAAGTCTTTACTAAGTTCTTTATAAGCATCTCAATCTTTGTTAAAAAGAAACAGAAGATATGCACATTTTCCTTAGGGCAACATGTTGTTTCCCCACCCCCCCATATAAAATTTTAGTAGTTGGCTTCCTAGAGTGAGGCTTTTTGTAGCAGAATATACAAATTGTATTTTTTATGGTTCTTTATTGATAGTGAGCCAACCATTTTAATAATATGATTCACTTAGATTATTTTACTATGCTTCATTACGGGTCTTCATCTTTTTTCATTTGTTCTTGTCTTTCTCCTGGTTAAAATTAACATGTTTGACTCTGCAATTAATCACAATTAATGTGAACTGTGAACTGGTGTATTCTTTCAAAAAACTTGCTAAAATGTCTTTCTACAAACATGAGGATCAAAATCAATACAAATCACTTGGTTGTTCATATAAGTCACTCCTAAAGTGAGTTAAATATTAGAGCAAATATCTAGCATTTACTTACTGGAGGGAAAGAAGGTGAAATAAACTTGGCACACAAAAGAACTCATGGCTGTCCTCCTTCCTGAATTTTACGCAGAATATTGACATATGCCTAATGCATTTTTCACAATGGTAAGGTATATTATTATGTTTTGCTTTGTTTTGTTTTCTTTGAGGGGTATAGATGATTGTCATTTTGCATTTAAAATATCACAACCTAAAGTCTTCTCTATGAGAGGCTTTTTCATGTGCTGTGTTGCATAGTCTATTTTAAAGCACAAAGGAGAAATATTATTATTCAACATTGTGAGTAATACAAAGATGATATCTAAGATTGTGCATACTGACTCCAATAAACCCCCTTAAAAGCAACAAGACTTAGCATTTGTAGAGAGGAAGATGGTAAAAAGCTTCACATTTTATGAATGCCTTTTACATGCCTGTTAGCAACCTGAGGGCATTCTGACAGTAAACTGAGTGTTTAAGGTGCAAAAGGAAAGAAAAAAAGAAAAAGATTATATGATTAGAAAGCAGTTAGTGTTCACCTTATTTCAGTTATGATCAGAACTAACATTAAGCAGAGCTGATATTATTAATGTAAAATGAGTCTTAAAATAAATTTTAAATTCAAGATTTTAAACACTAGTAAATTCAAGAGCACCATGTCTTTGTTTTGAATGCCTCTTACTGCTAAAATGTTCTATGCATTGTTTTGACAACATTCAATACACCTAAAGATTTGTGAATAGATACTTCAATTAAATAATATTTGTAAATATAAATGCTGCCTTTATTATAAATACATATGCTCACAGAATGCATCATTGCTCAAATTGTAAAAATACAAACACACACACACAGATTTTCTCCTCTATATAATTTGCTGTGTTAATATTCCTTCTCAGAAAATATATACTTTGAATAAGATAGATTAAATATGTTCATTCGATTTTAGAATGCAATAAAATGATTACATTAAAAATGACCATATTTAAGGAAAAAAATAGCTAAGTTGGGCTAATTTATTATTATTATTCATCTCATTTAAAGAAACTTGGACTGGAGATCAAAGTGCATTTTGACTTGTTTGAAAATTATAAATGACCCATTCCCAGTTTTCCAGCCCCATAAACTTAGAATGCAGTCTGTGAGTACTCTCTGCTCTAATCAAGAAGGAAGGGGCTTCAGCTTCAAATGTCAATGCTGTAAACATGTTAAATCTGGAAAATATTTTCTAAGCAAGCAACCATGTGTAAAATTTACCGAACTTGTCACGAAAGGGCTGCAGCTGCAAACCTGCAAACGCCTCACTTCCACGAAGACTCCAGATGTTGAGATGGGGAAGCGAAGTTTTCATCTTGGTTCCTCAGCTTTTGCACTTCATAGCCTTGCCTGCCACCAGCTTTTTAAACAGTTGTTTCCCCAGGTAAAAAAGCCGTGGCCATTCAATACTAGGAAAGGAAATCACGCATGTACCACAGAAAGTGCTGTATGGAATTTACTCTGACATTTCCAACCCGAACATCCACCCATAGATGAAAATTTGTAATCTGTCTGCCTGCCCAACTAACCCGAGTTAATTTAGCAAAATGTAAGGGGAAAATAATCAGCTAATTATAAGATTAAATAATTGTCAATTGTCGTATGCTACTGCCAGAGAAGATTCCCATTAAATTGTACTTACTTATGCATCATTTTATGAAAACTTTTTAAAAACCGTATTTGCTATTTATAACTAAAAATATCCTGGGGTAAATTTTAAACTTTACAGTACCACAAAAATATAAAGTCTGCCAATATCATCATAAACAAAGACAATCTGATGAATTTTTAAAAATGACTAACTCTACTAACACCACCAGCATTATATGTAATATTTACAATATGCAATCTTCTTTTATAATGTAAAGTGTTTTTAAAATGAGATCTGCACTTAAATGCCAATATCCTCTCCTTCTGGCTTCTCACTTTATGACACTAACATAGGATCTCATTCACCAAGCCAATTGAAATTTTAATAAAAGAAAGCAGGAGTTTCTAATAAACTCCTGCAGTGAGCTGATAATACTAAACATCTTTAGCAGCATGGTGTTTTTTATTATTATTTTAGCTGTATATTAATATGCTAGTATTTGTAAACTCCCCAGTGCCACGAGATTTATTTCAAAAGCCTTCACTACATTCTTCCATTGTGAAAAGTTTACCTGACAAAGAAAAATTCTTTTTTGGTGGTTTTCTACCCAACAACTACTTGACAGGAAAATATATAGCTGACAAATGTGTTGTGACTATGTGTTTAGTCCTGGAAAAAAAGAATAGTGACTGATTTCATTCATTGCAGTACCAGTTCTTGGCTAACTAGGAAAACTGGCATAATCTGCAACTGCAATAGAGGCATTACTGGGGATTTTCTTGCAAATTTAACAAGGCATAGTGACCCATAACCCTCATCACAATACCTCTATGCTAACTTTATCTTCAGTTCCATCCTTCAATACCTCCTCTAGATCCCACCTGAGACTTCCCAACAGATATCTGACCACCACTCTTCCATCTGAGCAATAGGAACATCTATCTGGCTACAGAGCTTTCTCTTTAAATATAAAACAGGAGACTGTGGGCTTACAACATAATTGGAGTGTGCGACTCAATACCATGTGGAATTATCTTTCATGATACTGGGTATGAATTGGAACTGTTATTGCCAACAGTCAGTGAATTTCAACATACACTGTATGTAATAAGAGTCAACACTGAAGCACTTTGCTGTGCATCAGACACTGTTTTATGCTCTTTACATATATGAACTGATTTGATCCTTTCTATAGCTCTATATGTCAGATGCTATTATTACATCTGCTTTGTATATAATGAAAGCAAGATGCAAGAAATGAATTTGCCAATGTCATGCAGCTAGGAACGGCCACATCCAATTCAAACTCATAAAATCTAGCCAAACTCTGGTTATCCAGACACTGTCTCTGTAAACAAAGTTGTATTAAGACCTACACTGTCTTAACAAATGTTCTCATTGGGGTCCTCTTCTGCATAGCTCTCATCCCAAGGCTTCTTCATTCCTTGTCCTCGGGGTAAGGAGGATATCTCTGGTGCTCTTAATCTTAAATTAAGAGGAGAAAATGAATTATCTCATCCCCTGTCAGTGCTATGCATTCCAATCTGACTCAGCAGAAACAGTCAAGAGACATTCATTCTCACAGTTCCCAACACAAAGCCGAAGGGAAGGCATGACCAACCTGAGCTGTGCTGACCCTTATGGAATCATAGAAGATTTAGGACAAAGCTTTAGAAGATGTGTGACTTGAGAAAAGAAGATCTTTTATACAGAATTTTAAGAGGCATCACTTTCTACTAGCCAGGATACCAGATGTGGTGAAGGGACCACCATGGGCAATAAGCGTCTCTGCATAGTTATCTATGAAATCCCAATGACCCTGGAATGCCTGGTTCACCTTGGCTGGTCTGATGTGGAAGAAGAGAAAGTCTCTATGGCCAGATCCAGATGTACTTGATAGCAAGAGCATGCAATTTAGGAAAGGAGAGGTCTGCTTCTTTCAAAGCCAGGATATTGGGCCAGTTTAAGAAGGCAATGGCAGCCCAGGAGCTGAAATTTGAGAACAGTTTAAGCAAATGATTAAAATGTATCAAAGTCACCCAAGAAAAATACAAGTTTGCTTTATTTCTGCCAAAACTTTCCTGTGTCATTTTAAGGCAGTGTACTAGCTCTGATTGGCTGCCTTGGAAGGCAGAATCGACCATTCAGGTGTGGTGAGATGAGACTGGTCCAGTTCAGTTCACACTCTCCAGGGACATCTTGGCCAGTCGCCATTGTGGAAGTGCTTTCCTGAGCAGATGACTAGAAGTTATAGCACATTTGAAACACACACACACACACACACACACACACACACACAAAAGAGCATTTGGTGATAGAAATACCATATATCTTTGTTTAGAAGTAGTGGCTTCTATTAAATTTAATTACTTCCCCTGTGGCTTTAAATCAAGGGCAGCTTCTGTTAAATTTAATTACTTTCCCCTGCGGTTTACATGGCAAAGGTGTCACTGCTACTTGTGGAGTGCTTCTGGCCTAAGTGAAAGCTTGGATATGATTTGCTCCATTATACCAAGGCCTTCCCTCATAATTTTGTTTTTTTTCCCCTGTCCAATCACATGATTTTGTGGACATTTTTATATATGAAATCTGCTGCTGATTTCTTAAAAATTGTTCAACTAGGAGTAGTTGAAATCTGAAGAAAAAAAGCACTTTTGATGTATTCAACATAAAGTCTCCATTTATTTTACAAATTCATCATAGCAATATTTAGTTTATAATCAGAATAGAGAAGCACTTCCTTAAATTTTTTGAATGAGATGGTTATAACCACTTTTATTTTATTAATTACATGCTCAAGCTAACAATTTTTACTCATTACATCCATACCAATTCCAGTTGCTCTTCTGCCCCCTAATTGTCAAAATGTGCATTTGATTTTAGCCACCTAACCCTGCCCTTTATTG
Organism: Dinomys branickii; assembly: GCA_004027595.1. NCBI lineage: Eukaryota > Metazoa > Chordata > Mammalia > Rodentia > Dinomyidae > Dinomys > Dinomys branickii. Next base: position 52,228 of record PVLD010000853.1, on the reverse strand, counting down.
ACTTGCCACTGAAATGTACTCAAAGAAATGAATTCCTAAAAGTTTGCTTTTTTCAAGACGAAGTAGATCTTCATTAACATTCTGAGAATGAAATGCAGCTTCATAAAAAAATAAGGCAGCTTTCAGACCATTTTAGAATTTCAGAGAAATTTTGCATTATCTTTCCCATGATTCTATGCTGATGTCAGGCTGTATTTCAACTGAAACGACAATGAAATCATTTCAATTCCATGCAATGTGCAAAAAAACAGTCAATTTTTCACTTGGCAAGCTGAAGTCTAAAGTAATTAAGCACTGCTGTGTGGGAGGCAGCTTCCTGCTCTGAAGTCAGCCTGAGATAATTACCATATTAAAGTCAGAGCATCATGCGCCGCATTGATAGATAGATGGATGGAGAGATTGGGCATCTATTAAATGATCCATTTTGTTATGCTTCCTGGGAAATGTGCCATTGATGCCAATTAAGAAATATATATTCCAAGTGAGTATTTTTAAGTGACAAAACTTCTATCCAGTAAATTGAATTTATTATTTACTGATCATGAAGTACTTAAAGTCATAAAATCTAGATAGAGAGCAACCTATGAGGAGCATTACATGCTCTGACTCGATTTACAAGCACCCTCATTACCCAATTGCCATGTGAGCGTGAAGTTCTTCCTGACAACATTCCCAGCCAAGGAACTGTGCTATTTCAGTCATGAAAACTCTTACTGTAATAATAATGTGTTATGGCAGATAAAATGTAAACATTCAAAAATGTCTAAGTTGAAAACAAGTTAAATGGAAAATTCATTATTTAAGTGATTAAAAGAAAGGTAAATGAAATATACTTCAAAGGATAATTGCTCTTAAATATCTTTAAATCACTGCTCATGTGCTAAGATAGGAAATGACCTCTCAAACATCAACCTTAGATAAGTAATTTATTAACACAATGCAAATGAATGCACTGCAGCAAGGTTATATTTACAAATTTCTGGCAATCTTATTTATGAAATGTTAATGATTTATTAATAATAGTCCTGCCCAATTCACCAAGTACATGGTATTAGTTGTGCTTTTCTAATAATATTGAGTAAAAAACAAACTAATGAAACACATTAGTCTGTGATTTAATTAGGACAGTTTATTTTCACATAAATATTAGTGAAAAAAAGAAAAGAGTATGTCGACTCTGTGAAAGAAGAGGCTGTCCCCAAGTCAGGATCTGCTGCTGAGTGAAGAGTAGGCATCGCGCTGTCTGCAGTGAAGGTTATGTTTGATCTTCTCTAACTACTTTCTATGGGATTTATTCCCACCATTTCCACTAGTTTATTGATACCATAAAAGATGGAGTGCTAAAGCAATATTCCTTTAAAATCAAAGAAAAGAACTTTTGAGGATCAGAACTAATATTTTTCTTGTTGACAAAAAAGTAGATTTTATAGTACAAAAATCCATTCATAGAAAGATGAACTGATAATGAGTTTCCCAAGGAGGTCGTCTAAAGAATCAATAGGCTGCCTTCATATCAGATTCCATCCATGCCCTGTGGCACAGCACTTGATCAGGGTCCCGGGGAGCCAGGCAGTCATTTGAGCAAGGCTGGCATTGCTGAATTCCGGTCTGCTCTGAAAGACAGGCTCAGGACTTCGCTCGTGTGTGTTTCAGTAGGAACCCTGAAATGAATGCACTTTTGGATTACCTTGCGTGAGAATAGAGAGAAAATGGAGATTTCATTAGGGCCTGTTTCTACAGCCTGGCACAGCAGAGATAGTCACTGCCTGCTGTTATAGGCTCCCTTACACAGCTCTGGCAACACCGTTCTTAATTTAGGGACAGATAGGCAAATAAAGAAAAATTAATCACAATGGGCAGTAAGGAATAGGAAATATTTCTTTTGATTCTGCATCTAGGTCTATATGATACAGATCGAGATACAAACATAGACACGTACATACACACAGACATGCACAGATGCACAGTGAAAGCTTTCCCTTTTCAACCAAGGGAGGAAAACTAGCTAAATTAGTTAAAATGGAAAATCAATTTTTGCTTTATTTTGTTCTTCACAGGAGTCAACATCCCCTAGTGAACTAGGAAATTTTATTTCACTCCTACTTTGCTTAATACTTTCACAATTTTCCACAATGAAGACAAACTGTTTTCATAGCTGGGGAAAAAAAAAAAAACAACGCTAATTTTAAAAGATTTTTTTTATTTAGCAAGAAATATTTAGGCCGTTTGTAATACATTTCCAAACACAAATGAAGTGTAAAGGCCTCGGGGCAGGGGGAGAATGTTTTGCTGTGAGGGGCCTGATTAGAAAACAGAAGGAGGCAAGTGAAAGGTCCCCTGGGTGGCAGTCAGCCTTCGGGTATGTGGAGCCAGCCCAGGCCAGCAGCTCACAACACCAATAAGACTGCAGCTTACTGGGCCACTCAGGCATCATTCTGTAGATGCGGATCAGCAAACGGATTGAGAATGAGACAGAGAGTAGGAATTTGGTTTTAGTGACTACAGCCTTGGTCTGGGAGCAAAACAATCTGAGTTTCTTTTCCTGAATGTGCCACTGCCTCACTTTATGAATTAGTACCTTCTAAAACTTTCCCCTTTCTTTCTCTCCATCTCTCAAATGGAATCAAGGATGTGCCTAGCATGGCAGAAGAACTAGTGTACAGAAAAGCAGAAGAACTGGTGTACAGTGAAGAGGACAGTGTGTACATTCGCAGGGTGATTAGTTCTGGGAGAGTTTCAGGTCTTCATTGTGAACCTTAACATCATTTTCAGCTGCCTAAATCTGGGTGCTATGTAGAGAATTCAACCTCACACATCGCTGTATGTTCTTCCCTTTAAACATCCACAGTTTTCAGGTTTTTCTCACCATATTAACTGCAACAGTTAAATTAGATTGTTCAGCTTCAGTTTATAGTTCATTTCATTCTTTAACTTCTGTGTTCAGAGATGATGGCTTTCAGTTTGCATTCACAGTGGTTCAAAAAACTAACAGGCAGAATGGACTTTCATTTGAAACCTTTAACTTCATGAAAAACCTGGCTTTCACCGATTACACTGGGATACTGTGGATATAAACAGAATGTACTACATGGGAAAGCAATTTCAGCTGCTCCGAAAGCCTCCCCAACTCACAACCCCCCCCAACACACACACTTGTATCTAACTAAAATTGATTTTAAGCTACCTGTCAAAGTCCATTCTGATATATTCTGATTATGTATCAGAGGGCACATTTTTAAGATAGTTCTCTTAACAAGCTAAAAAATGAAGTAGATTAATTCTTTCTCAAACTTCTAAATCAAATAAACAAGACATCAATGCATGTAACCTTTCATTCACACTTCATCCAGGATCTCATTCTTTACTCTCTTGCAATTCACCCATGGTAATCTTCTGTCTCTCAACAAATGTCATATTCAGTAACTCAATCATACATCTTAATCAAAAGCAATAAGTGCAGCACCCGACATGAAAGAACACCTACATAAACATAGTCTTTTGTGCCTTCAAGTCTCTCTCCCACTGACACTGTTAACACAAGACAGCACTTCTCATCACTGGAAACACACCCCTGCATTCATTAAATGCTCAACACTCTCTCTACCATCCTGGAACGACAGCCAGCAGCAGTGTCACCTGATTTTAAAGCAGACTGGCACTACGGAAGTTTAGACTTCAGAATTAAGAGGAGACAAGAGAATGTTTCTTTTATGACTGAGATAGTTCCCCCAAGTTACTAGAATAATCGCCTGACCCTTCAATATTATTTTTATGTGTAATTTGTCTAATTGCTCCTGGTGACTTCACCAATAAAAGGGAATCTCTTTTGCCTTTAAATTTCAAACCAAGGTGAAGAAATAAGATTTTTTGATGGCAGGTGCTGCTAACAGGTTTTCATCACATGGTGTTTCCTGCCATCTCTATCAATCTCACTTCCCTGGGGAGTGTGACCGTTCTCCCCATGTGCCTGGTAGGGGAAGGGGAGAAGAGCTGCTCTCATTCTTATATTTTTATAACTTTGTGTGCTCTCTAATACTGTAGTAATAGCACCTGACTGGGCCTTAATGTTTAACAGGGTACTGGTAGAAGACAGAAGACTGGTATATCTCACCCCTTAGAACAAAGTAGAAACATTGCTAGATGCTCTGACATATTTCATGTCAATAAGTTCTCACAATAACTGTTAAGCCAGCATTGTCTGTCTGATTTTCTACAACAAAGAAAATGTGACTCAGAGTTAAGCAAGCTGAGTTACAAACTGAAAATGGGGATGCAGGGCTTGATCACGTATGTCAGGATCTCTGTGAATATTTTCAGTGTGCCTTATATAAATAAGTTCATGGCAGGCAAATATTCTTTAAGGAGTTAAAATAGAATTTTTAACTGTAAGATGTTCCAATCTTTGCTTTATAGCATCAGTGCATAGTGTCATGACAAATTACCTTTTATAGGTTGAAAGTAAGATATGATTTACCCTTATTGTGCAGATAAGGAAATTGAGGTTAAGGGATCATTTTCAAAGTGCTTCTCAGTGTGAGTACCAGAGCCTCACTTAGATTACCTCTTAGATTATCTTATGTTTGAACACTTCTGGGAACAAATAGAGTATCACCAGCCAATAAAATACCATCGGAGAGAAAAGTGATATTCATAATACATCTATATAATTTTTAGACCCTGTATCTCCTATAGGGATGACTACTGATTTAAGTGCAATGAATGTTAAGTCAGCAGATAGGGGTTGCAGGCCTGGCTGTGCCAGTTACTGCTGAAACTCAGTTTTCTCATATACATTAGGGTATTGATATATATACCCCCATTTGGCTTGGCAGTGGGCACATGTTTCAGTCCCCAGAACATAGGAAGACATCAACAGTGTTTGTTGAATCACTGAATAAAACGACTACTACAGAGGCAGTTACATAAGCTGTGCTTGGTAAATATAAAGTTCTAAGTCAGTTTGAGGATTAATGATAGCAGTCCTCTAGGCTTTGTTATTCTGTTTTGTTTTGTTTTTTTCTCACTGAAAGTAGAAGTCCTCATATATTTATTTACAGAAACTTCCTTTTTTAAGTTACTTACCAGTGTATTTGTGTGACCTATCTACTAACAGTTTATCTGGTTGGTTTTTCCACTAGTCCTTTCAAAGACGTGGGACAAAGGTCAGCAAGGTTTTCTCATGAAGGGCCAAAGAGTAAATATTTAATTCTTGTAGATCAGAAAGTCTCCTTCCAAACTATACCACTCTGGCACAAAATCAACTAGAACGTATGTAAGTGAATGAATTTAGCTTTGTGCCAATAAAACTTTATTTACTAACATAAATGGCAGGCTCAACTGGGCCCTCAGATATAAAATTTCCAACACTTAATCACCACTATGTAGACACTAGAGCTTTATACTTATGCTACCTCAAAAGAATGGCATAGCTTCCTATTCGCTATGTTACTTTAAGTATTTTATGTGTAGAAAAAACTCAGTACCACTTTGCTGAACTAAAAGAACAAGTTGTGATCGGCTCTGTATTAAGCACCCTAGGGAACAAAACGTGGGGAAATGATGTCCTCAGTAGCACACTCACCTGGAGAAAGGATTGACAGAAAACCACACCCCAGAGGGTCCACTGGTCCACTGTAGGACCTCGCTAGGGCTAATACCTGCCAATGGAAAGCGCAGTAAGTGGATGTTCCTTTTGGCTTTGTGGGCCCAATTGTTGATCTACAACGTATCAAGTTCCTGCAATAACAGATAACATATAAGAAGTGGCAATTCGTACCAAGGACAAAATGCAAACAAGCACACAAGAACTATCCTTGTCACACTGAATGTAATAGGAAAAACGATCAGCAGGAGTCAGTTTGGGAGCTGATTTTCAAGACAGCATAGGACATGTAGAGGCCGAGTGAAAAGAAAGGTATCCAGCTGGGACAAAAAGCAAGTGCAAAAACCACAGAAGCAAAGTAAAAGACAAATAGATTAGCTTGCATGAAATAGTTGCCCTGGCAAAAACCAAAAATCAGTAGAAAAGATCTGTACAACTCCTTGCTTTCTCAAAGTCACTCTTTTTGTTTTTCACATTATTTAATGTGAGAACTGGACCAATTGCTTGACAGGAAGTTCTCAAAAGCTATTCCTATAGGATGAAAGGAAATAAAGAAATGGGTTTAGCCATGTACCTCTGTCAAAGATGAATTTTATGTGGCCTGTAGTAGACTAAAAACAAACTCATAAAGTTGGTTCATGCTGTTAAACAATAGCTTTAACCAGCCAAAGTCCCATAAGTAAAAGTCTACATATGCAGAGGACTATACCAAGTCTAAGACCCAAGCAGAGCAAGAATTTCCTAGACCTGCCAGCAATGCTAAATTGCTTTCATTCTACAGTACACCCTGGCTAGTGACATGACTGCCTCTTGCAGTCTTGAACTGACAGCACTTGCAACAGGCAACATCTATCAAAATGTAGCTGGCTTTTGAGAGCAGCTAAAGTTCAGTAGCCAAATCTCCTTTCTTATTTTTGCTTTCACAGAAAGAAAAGTTAGTTCTAAGGCATGTGGGAAAATAGCTAACCCACATGTTTCCACGTTGGAAATGCCTCCTGTTTGCCCTGGGGTTAGAGTTTTGCCCTTTCCTCATGAAAAGCTGTCCTCGCTGCTGGGAATACTCAAATGTCTCTCAGGTCAGGGCAATATGTAGGGTTCAGAGACAAGACTCTTTGCCATTAATCCTTGCAAACCAAGTGTTAAGGAATAAGGTGGGAAGAGTTCTCGGTTCACAAATGCATTTAGGAATTTCTTAGTTAAGAGAAAACTTCGATTCCGAGAGATTGCCTTGTGAACTGCACATTGCATTTTCCTGGCAACTCACATTGGGCATCCTTCTAGTTTTATGGGATCTCCGAGTTGGGATAATTTTGAACAATAGAATGAAGGAAGCCTTTATTAGTTGAAATTAAAATCCACAGCCAAAGCAAAGAAACAAAAACAAATGGACAATAACAAGCCATATAATTTTATATGGTAACGAATTATCTCCCACATTCTCTGTGGTCCCATCATCTACCACTCGTTGCAGCTTGCAAAACCAAAGGAACCCATTACCTGGAATGCATGAACAAGTAGATTGAAAACACTTCTCAGATGGCATTAATTACAATTAGTAAATTGCTTTGTTTCTTTGAAAACACAAGCCTTTTACTGGCCTTTTACTGGAAGACTGTGAGGGAATTTCTCTTTGATGGGAAACAGAGGAGCAACAGCTTCAACTGAGCAAGTATGCTGACAGGAATCTCCGAATCTCTTGCCTCTCACACAAGATCAGCAGCGTGCATTCTTGAAGACAGAGTGACATCTAAAGGGATTTTGAAATAGCCAGGGCTGCTATATGGCAGCCGAACTGACAAAGTCAAGGGCATGTCATATTTTGGAAAACTGATGAGTTTTCAGGTTTCCTGTGCTTGATTGTCCCAAGCAACCATGAAAAGAGGATCAAATTCCGATTTTAATGACATTCCTCAGGGTGCCCTCAGGACAACTGCCATTTTTATCTTAGATTCTGCAGGTCCTCAGTGAACAAAAGGGGGGAAAATCAGCTTTGAATAGATCCCTTACGCTCTTGTCAAAAGTAATCCAACTCAGAATATCTATATCCCAAAATATCATCATGTGGGCAGCTTTTATTAACCTGAAGAATTAATAGAGCAGAATATTTAAAATGGGGTTTCAGTTATTGATTCTCCAATTAGATCCTGTGCTCCCTAGGTGCTGTGTATAATAATGGTTTTTGCTCAGTCTCCTGCACTTGCTAGCTCGCTGCTTCCGCTCTCTCAGTGTCTCTGTTTCTCATAAGTATGCATGCTTTGAATACACATGTGGTGCATAATGACCAGATCTGGGAGGCGAGGCTGCATTTGTGGATTCTGATTATGCTTTTGAAAAATATCCCCGATCCCCAAATTTAGTCTTTTCCAAGCTCATAATCCTCGTTCTCCTTCCTTCTGCACAAAATAATTTTTATTTCAGGGTTGACTACCACACTATGCGGCAGCTTAGCCAGAGAGCAGGGCCTGTGTGCTTGTTAACAGCACCCTGATGTTAACAATGAACTAATTACTTTTACTACTGATGTGCTCTGGGGCCTTATTTTCTTTCTGTAAGCTTTCCTACTGAACTATTGTCATTACTCAATCAGAGGACTGCGGAAACCAAAAGCAAAGGGGGAAAAAAGTGAATACATTTTTTTTCCATAGAACTGAAGCCCCCACATCCCGGGTCTTGTCTTTCTCCGTTTTCTTTAATTGTGCATTTCTTGGGAAGTGGGAACGCCTTCTGACGCATTTTTACTTATTTATGAAAAATAGTATAAAATCATGCCAGGCTCCTGGGATACTCTATCACATTTATAACCATGATGCCCCAGTGAACTGCTTAAGCACGGATCAGCTGCAGACAGAGAAGTTAACTCTTTCTTCTTTGCAGAAGCCGCAGCAAAGTGGTAAAACAGTCTGTGGTATATTCCCCTTTCCATAAAAGCGCCTCTGGAAAGGAGAAATGTGTGCGTTTCTCCATTTGCACAATAGCATTGCAGTTTTATTGGAGTTGGGGGGCATGAAAGGGAGGGTAGCAATGAGAAAGGACCACATTAGCCCAGAGAAAGCTATGATAAGAGAACATTTACAGTGGGATATCATTTGCTGCAAAAGTGTTATTTGGCCTGAAGATAGAATTTGCTCACACAACTGATTTTGCAGGATTGTTTCCATATAAAACACCCACCCTAGACCCATTCGCACATCTACCCAAACAACATTTCAGTCTCACGTCAAAGAAGTTGGCATAGAAAATTCCGAACAAAACACGGAACCTGAGGCACTGAGACAGTAAATAATGACAGGATCTTTCTGCTGGTCTTAATAAAGGAGATTAGAGCAACATGTAATATAAGATGTATGCTAATAAGACAAGTGGTGAAAAATCATAAATCGGCTACCTTAATAATAGTTGTGTTTCTATTTCAACCAATCTTTTGCTGTTGCTCTTTTTCAACACCTGTAAATATATTGCAATAGTAGAAAATGATGATCAAGCCTAGAGTGTCCTTTACAACGTGACTATGTAGGCTGTCCTTTTAAAAGAAGTAATCTTTCTCATACGGCAACTTTCATTCAAAGCTGTCTCAATTAGAGCAAGAATCAATCACTCTGTGTGTTCAGACATTATCCATTTTCCCAGCCCTGTCAGTGCCCACAACCTGCCTCAGAGAATTGAAATTGTGATAAGAAATCTGAAATATAAAGGTCACAAATAGGAAATTTGGGGGCTGAAGGCAATAATAATTAGACTAGTCTGTATGAGTTTACAGGCCAGTTTTTAGGACCAGGAACAAATCAGCTTCCTATTAATAATGCAGTTTGAACTTTGTTGCTAAAATATTTCATCGAGTGTGAGTTAGCCTCATTTTGATTCTTTTGTTCTTCCAATGGTTGTTTTCACACCGAGATGTGGGACGTTTCGCAGTTTTCCTGTAGGAGAGGAGCGATGCGGATAGAAGAGGCCTTTGTCCGTGTTTCTTTACGGAGTTGAGCAATAACAACGTGTACAGAAATAGTAGAAGTGAGGAAAGAAAAGGATGGTATCCTTTGCCTGTTATGCTGTGTTCTCTTCACAGACTGTGTGAGTCTGGCTTAGTTCTTGTTCCGATCTTTTAAAAAATATTGTATGTTGATCTGGCAATAACAAAATTTTAGCAAGCTGGGGTTTTCTTTTGTAAAGCAAACATTTTAAAGATAGGACTTAGAATTGAGTACAGCAGTAAAAATGAAAACTGTATCAGAACAAATTTAGCTAAAAATATACTAAGATATAATATTTAGGAAACTTTCCATGGCTTTAGATAGATTCATACAACTAAAACATTAGACAGTGCATAGATCTAGTAAAAGAACAAAAGTTCTAAAATACCTTAACCTTTAAAATCAAATCATTATCTGAAAAGATGAAGAGCTTATAATTTCAAGGAGATAAAATAACTAGAAAAAAATCATTCAGGGTTCCATAACACACTTCAGTAAAAGTGAAATAGGAAGAAGGTAGAAGAGGAAGAATATCTCAGAAAATGGGGTTTTCAATTCTTTCCAAACTGCAATTCTATCACTCAGACTTCTATGGATTTCTGCCTTTAATGAAGAGATGCTGGGCTTGATGAAAACATAGATTTTTATCTAGGGAAATAGGAAACATGGTTTAAACAATGCAAAAATGTGAATAATAATTTCTCCAAAAAGGTTTTCCTAGGCAATTCTTATGAAGTTTATTAATTACTCAAATTCAAATCAGGACTTTCTTCTTCTGATCTATGTCATCTCTAATATTAAAATAATTAGTAATCAAAATATTCTCCATGAATCGCACACAATATATTTTTAAATCATATGTGAGTGAGGCAGAATTGTGGTAGAACCCAAAATGAAAAGAAGAGCTTATCAATTTCCCAGATCAGTTTAATTCTATGAGCTTCCTGTGCCCCAAGACAGGGTCCCTTTCTTTCCTTCGTGATCAGATAATGCCTGATAACAATGAGTGTGGGAGAGTGTACAAGAGACTGCCATCTGCTTAAGTGCTCACAAGCGGAATGGTACAGACCGTGATCAGCTCTACACCAGCCGTTCCCACGTATTCATCCACATCGTGAATAGGAAATATGAGATATAATTACAACATTGGCTGAGTTTAGCTGAAATTATTTCTATCCTGAATTACCAACAACTCCTTATAGTACAAAACCTCCACCCCCAAAGAATCATCTCTTTTTCTGGTTCTAATTTTAACTTGAAAAATCACTCCCTGAGAAACCAAATATCCTTTTAAACAGGAAGAACAATCAAAAAGACATGTAATATATTCAGTTCATAGCAGAGTGAATCATTGAGGCAACTTCCAAGATATGAAATGTATCTGTTAAAGCTTAGGCTGGGTTTTTGTCAGAAAAGCAGTATTAAAAATAGCAGGCTGATTTTACAACCATAGGAGGAAAGGAAAGGCATTAGCAAGCACATAAGTGAAGGAGAAAAATAAATCTAAATACCATCTTCATGAATGTATAAGGAAATGAATTTTACCAGAACAACTGTGTAAGTTTCTAACTAGCAAATAATCCAAACAAGGAAATAAATGCATTTTATTTGGATTAGTGAACCACACCCTACTTGTAGAAATACTCAGCACATTGTTTTAAAACCTCAACCTGGACTGCTTTATTTCTTGTTATGATTGTAAATTAAGAAGAAAGACCAGGTTTTCATTGCATAGTTTTATACAATAATAAAACCAAAGCCTTATATCTAATTCCCCTACTTTTCTATCATTAGACTCCAAAGCCCTGCCTAATATATGATACATATTAGATGATATTGGAGAGTTTAGTGAATGAGAAAATAATATAATAACTCAATAACTACCTATATGGACAAAAGGTTCTTAAAGAATAAAAGGGAAAAGAGAGAGTCTCAAAATCCATTCCTAATTTCTGTCTCCATTACTATTTTAATTATAACCTTCTGCAATCAGAAGACTACCTTGAACTGGCCAACATGTTCATTTATTTAACAAATATTAACTGACCACTCCTGTGTGACAAGTACACAGACACAAAGATGAACATAACACAATCTCCACCCTCAAGAAACTCACAAGTTAGTGGAGTAGAAAACAACATCCCTAAGATTGTCAAATGATGCAATTCGTGTAATGATGGAGACTGCCCCAGGGTAATATGGTAGCTCCGAGAATATCAAACAGAGCGGGACGGGATGAGAAGAGTCAGAGGCTTCTTCCTGAGAAAGTTATCTAGCAAATAAGGAAGAAAGGGTGCAGGAAATGAGTACAGGGAGAGGGAGGTACCTACAGACTACCTCCAAGAGGGGTGTTTTGCTATGAAGACATATGCAAACCCACGTAGAGTCACAGCTATGATTTATAAGGGGAGAAAGAATATGAGGTAAAGTATAGGAGAAACCACAGACTTAGACGAGTCCCCTCCCAACTGAGTCACCAACACTTGCTTAATTAAAATAAGTTGTGACGATAATATTCAAATATATAACAGAGAGCCTCGTTAGAGACTTGGAATCTAGGTTCACTAAGAGGATAATCTCCATTGGAGTCTTTTCCTACAAAGCACCAAAATTCTAGGCTTTCAGAAGAAAAACAAGAGTCCAGCACAAACCGTTTCTTAGGTATAAAGACTTTGGTTGCCATTATCAGCTCTGGGAGTGGTCAGAACCAGAGCCCCCCCCCCCCCGACATCCAAGTCTTCAGATGACTAGAAGGGGGGGGGGGGGACAGACCTGTAGGCATGCCTTTCAAAAGATAGCCATGGAGTCTCCTACGTCAGCTCTTCTCTGCACGGGGTTAACATGAATGTCACCTTGTCTGTAGATTAGTTGTGACTGTACTATTTTTTATGCTAATTGGTGTCTGTTTGTTCATATGTTTTTGTACTTTTATTTTTTTTAAATTAAAAAAAAAAGAATAATCTCAGATAAGACAAAACTCACTAGACACACCCTACAGAGGGAGGATATTTATTATCCAAACTGTCAGACTTTTAAGAATGAAGAGGTATCTATTAAATATGCTAGAAAAATAAAGATAAACCAGAATTGAAACTAGATATGGACATGGGGGTGCAGTAACACGTGAGACAGTAGTTTGGTGTTGCTGATGTTTAGCGCTGCATGAGGTAGGCAAAGCTCAGGAGGGTTCCCAGGCTAAATAAGGGGAAATCTTGCATTTTAAGGAGTTTTGACTCTATCTGTGGGTGGTAGAGAGCTAACAAAAGTAGGAGAGGGATAAGGTCAATAGTCAACTGGAAAAAAATCTACTGTTTTTACTTGATGAATATCTCCAAAGGGCAACTGCCTGTCCCTTCCCTCATGTACCAAGGCACCATCATGAAGAGCCCAGGTGTCTCCCCTCCAGTTCCAGCTCGGCCACCTCCGAGCTGTGCGACCTTTGACAGGTTAGTCTCCCTTGCTTCACTGTTCTCATCTCTAAAGTGAAGAATAACAACTTCATGGTATTTTGGGTGAGAATTAAATGAGCTACTTATATTTCATTAAATAAAAGGCACTGTCAGCTGCAAGATACAACAGAAAATAGAAAACACTGCCAATGAAAGTATGACTCGATGCTTCTTCATCACTTAGAATCTTCATTTTCACTATGATTTAGACAGTTTTTCTTCCATATTACAATTATGTATATACAAAAAGCAAAATATAAATGAAATGAAGTGGCTGTTGCTTTGAAAGCAAACACTGAGTTCTGATCATTCCTTCCATAACATTTGCTTCACTAATGTTAAACTTTGCTGCTTTTTCTTGCCTTTATGAATATACACCATCTTTTGGTGTCAATGCTGAATCATAATGTAATCATTCTATAGTATTTCAACACTTAAACTTAACACAGGTGCCAAAAATGCATATAACTCAAGCTAGATGATGACAGTATAAACACCTGTCACCAAGTTCGTGCAGACTCAGGCAGTGATGACTGTGCCACGACTCTGCCCGGCTGGCAGTAATTATAAGATGCTTAGCTTATAAGACTTCCATTTTCCAGCGATGTTAAAATTTACATTTTAAGAGAGATTAAATGTAATAATAGAAAAGATGGATTTACTGTGGGCCTATTGAAAAGAAAAAAATCTTCTGCCTTTCAGTAGCTAGACTCTATCTAAAGCCATAAGAGGGGCTATGGCAATATATTCTCATGGTTGTACAATTGGGAAATATTTTCTTATATAAAGAAAAACAGCTTGGAATCAAAGATCTAAGCTTCTCCTTTAAAGAGTTAAAAAAATAACAGCAAGTTAGACTAAAAGTAAATAGAAGAAATGATATAAGGGAAAATTCAATGAGCTATAAAATGGATAAAGTATAGAATCAACAAAATCAAAAGTTGATTCTTTGAAAAGATTCATAAAATTGATGTAGCCTTAGTAAGACTGATGAAGAGAAAATGAGGGAAAATGGAAATCATTAATATCAAGAATGAAAAATGGAACAGCCTTTGACAAATATTTTAAAAGCTAAGAAAAGAAGTACTATGAATAACTCTATGACCATAAATTTGACAACTTAGTTAAAATGGAAAACTTCCTTGAAGAATGCATCTTACCAAAATTGACATAGGAATATACAGAAAATCTAGATAACCCTGTATCTCTGGGTAGGCAAACACAGATGATTATCTAACAGTCACTCCTACTTCCTATTATTCATGTTCTTGTGAAATTGCCTCCCTTTACAAATAGGTGAGGTTTGTGACTTGTTCCTTATAGCAATATGAGACCTACTTGATGGAATATCCCCTGCATGGTTATGTCCTGTAAGATGGCCACTGCCATCTTGCTGATTCTCCCCACATAATCTCCATTGCTGGCTTTGATGAATCTGCCATGTAGAAAGGCTCATGTGACAAGGAACTAAAACTAAATTCAGCCAAAAAGAGAGGCCCATATATCTCCAAAGGACCTGGATCCCACCAACTCAGCTTAAGAGCAGATCTTTCCCTAGTAGGTTCACAGATGAAACTCCACTCCTAACCAACACTCAATTTCACCCTAGTGAGAGATCCTGAAGCAGAGGACTCAGCTAAACCATTCCTGTACTCCTGACCCCGAGATCATGTGAGATAATAAATATATGTTGTTTTAAGTTAATATTGCTGTTAAGATTGCTGCTAAGATTATGGTAATTTGTTACACAGTAATATATAAATAGCAAAAACTACTCTGTATTGAATTTGTGAACCCCCCCACACACAAAATGTTCATGCAAAGAAAACTGCAGGTCCCGAAGAATTAGGTTGTGAATTCTATCAACCAATGAAGAAATAATTTTAAACTCACTAAAACATGTTTCTGCATGCACAGAGAGGAGGGAATACCTTCCAGCTGATTTTATAGGAACATAACCTAGAAATGAAGACTTGAAAAAAGCACTACAACAGAAAAAATTGGCAGACCAATATCCAGCTTTCCTGAAGATAGCTACAAAATTTCTTTTTTAAAAAAATTAGCAAATTGAAGTGAGAGGTACATAAAAGGGAAAATACATCTTGACCAAGTAACTTTATCCCAAGAATGAAAGGCTAGGTCAATGTTTGAAAATCTGTCTTATAGTTCACTGCATTAACAAAATAAATGGCAAAACAAAATAATTTCAATAGGAGCAGGAAAAAATTAACAATACCCAACCATGATAAAACTTATCAAGCTAGGAATAAATAGGACTTTCATCATCTTGCTAAAAGCATCCACATACAACATACCACTAACATCATACTTAATGGTTAAAGGTTAGGATTAGAAACAAGGTAAATATGAATGCTCTATTTTTGATATTGCACTGAAGTGCTAACCAGTGCATTAAAGAGCATAAAATTCCTAAAAAACAAGCACTGAAAAAGTAGCAAAATTGAAATTATCCACCAACTATATGATTGTGCGTATCATAGAAAACCTTACAAAGTCTACAAAACTAATTGAGAAATGACTTTAGTAGGGTTATAAAACAGAAGGTCAATATTTAAAATTATTTTTATTCCTGTCTCCTAAAATGAACAAGTGGAACACAAATTTAAAGAATAAAATGTATAATAGTTTCAAAAAACATCCAATAACTAGTTTAAAACTGGATGTAAATATGCAACAGCTCTATGCTGCATAGTATAAAACACAGCTGGAAAACTTGGTAAAGATGTAAATACATAATAAGATCTTGTCTCAATAGTGGTACAATTATCATTCTTCTCAAACTGATCTGCATCTTTTTTTTTTTTTTTTTTGGCAGTACTGGGGATCAAACTCATGATCTGCATCTTAAATACAATCACTTCAAAGTTCCAGGGCATTTAAATAAATAATTGTAAATTTTAAGCCTTGTGTTGAATTGAACACATTCAGCGTTGCCCAAGCAATCTTGAGGGAAAGAAAAGAAGAGTAAGTTGGAGGACCTACACTACCTGATTGTAAGACTTGTAAGCTTTAAGCCTTACAAGGACAGTAAATGGACAGTGTGGTACCTCTAATAGAAGATGTCAAATCAATGGAAGAGTGAGTCAAGAAATAGGCCCTGGCATACAATGTCAATTAAATCTTTACCATGACATTAAGCTAACAGGAAAAAGACATCTCTAAGAAGTGATGCTGGAACAACTTGGTATCTACATGGCAAAACAAATAAACCTAAACCCTGATTTCACGTCATACATAAAAAATTTATCCTATTTGTGCCACAGACCTAAGTGAAAAATCCAGAATCACTAAGTTTCTAAAAGAAAGCCTAGGACAGGGAAGAGTGTGACACACACACACACACACACACACACACACACACAGAGGAATAGCAAGAAAAGAAAAATGACTTTAAAAACTTGAATTTATGAAAACCTAAAATTGAAATGAAGAAAGGAAAAAAAAATATGTGCATATACAAGTGTATACACAAAATCAATAGCATCCCTATGCACACTCAACAAACAGACTGAGAGAGAAATTAAGGAAACCATACCTTTCACAATAGCATCCAAGAAACTGAAATATTTAGGAATCAAAACAAGCAAAATATCTATTCAATGGAAACTACAGTACTCTGAAAAAAGAGATCAAAGAGGATTTCAGTAAAAGGAAAAATATTCTTTGCTCATGGATAGGAAAAACCAACATTCTGAAAATGGCCATACTACAAAAATTGTACGGATTCAATGCAATTTCCATTAAAATACCATTAGCACACCTCACAAATCTAGAGAAACATTCCTAAACTTTATCTGGAACCAGAATAGATCTAGGATAGCAAAAGCAATCCTGAGCAACAAAGACAAGTCAAGTGGAATCACAATCCCTGACCTGAAATTATAGTACAAAGCTATTGTAATAAAATCAACATGGTACTGGCTAAAAAGCAGACCGGAGGATCAATGGAACAGACTGGAAGAAACAGCCACAACCACAAACACACTCAGCCACCTAATCTTTGACAAAGGGGCCAAACAAACTCACTGGAAGAAAGATAGCCTCTTTAATAAACGGTGCTGGAAAAATTGGCTTGCCACTCGCCCAAGACTGAAAATAGACCCAAGTCTATCACCATGCACCAAAGTCAAACCAAAATGGATCACAGATCTCAATATTAAAACAGAAACACTAATTCTATTGGAAGAGAAAGTAGGTAAAAATCTTGAAGACACAGGGATAGGCAGAGAGTTCATGAACAAAAACATAACCGCATGGGAAACACTTCAAAGAATCAACAACTGAGATCTTATCCTACTGAAAAGTTTCTGCACATCTAAAGAAATCACCAGCAGATTAAAAAGAAAACACATAAATTGGGAAAAAATTTTACCTGACTGTCCTTCAGACAAAAGTCTTCTATCTAGAACATATAGAGAATTAAAAAACATTGGCACCCCCAAATTCAATGACCCAATCCAAAAATGGGCATCTGAGATAAATACACACTTCTAAGATAAAGAAATACAAATGGCAAATAAATATATGAGAAAATGTTTAACATCATTAATCATTGGAGAAATGCAAACATTAAGATTTCATCTCACCCCAGTAAGAATAACTATCATTAAGAAATCAAACAATAACAAATGCTGACGAGGCTGTGGAGAAATAGGAACTCTTCTCCACTGCTGGTGGGAATGCAGACTGGTGAAACCACTATGGAAATTAGTTTGCAGATTCCTCAGCAAACTAGGTCTAGAGGTCCCACTGAACCCAGCTATGCCTCTTCTGGGTATTTTCCCAGATCGGAAAGCATCAAATCACAGTAATATGTGTGCACCCATGTTTATAGCAGTGCAATTTGTCATAGCTAAATTGTTGAAGCAATACAAATGTCCATCCACTGAGGAATGGATAAAAAAAAAAAGTGGTATTTTTATATAATAGAATATTACTCAGCTATGAAGGAAGATAAACTCGAGGCTTTTACAGGTAAATGGTCACAACTAGAGACCATACTCATAAGTGAAATAAATCAGACCTGCGTAAGCAACATACTGTCTCACTAGTGTAAGAACCTGAAAGAGTAAATAAGAATTAGGGGATATGATAAACATTGTGAAATGAAAAGAAATGGCTCAAAAGTAAAGAGCAACTGGGATGAGGGAAAAGAGAAAAGAAGGGGAAACTATGTGCATATGTATACACAGTATAGCTAACATAGTTGCACTACTGACTTCTATTGCTTTACTGAAAGGAACAGTTAATGATTATTTTATCAGTCTTACATGTCTCTGTTTTTCTGAGAAACTACTTTAGAGATATCAATACATAATACAACAACCATAGTTAATTACCTATCACTTTGTCTGTAACCCTGTATTGCTTGTATTGTTCTTAGCTATTTTGTAAATGACATCTGTTTGTTAACATGTTTTCATTCTTTTCTTTTTAAAATAAATTTTAAAAATAAAAACAAGCTAGTTAAGATCACTACATAGTTAGCTTCTCTTTAGTTTACTAAAAAGAAAGTTTTGTGCTACTGTTGTATAGGCAAGATATCTTGCCTATATCTTCCTCTCTGAAAAATTCCTAGGAAGAAAACATGAATTTTAGAAATGTCACTTCATCAAAAATAAATTTTCTGTTTTTTTAAAACACACCAATTATAAAAGCAAACAGGCAACCTACAAAGTGGGAAAAAAACTTTGGACACATGCATCTATCTGAAAAGGGCATGTACAGATTGCCGGATATAAACATGCAAAAGACAACGATATGCAATATAACAAACATTGGTGAATTCCTACCATCTTGTTTAGTAAAGCTCTGTATAATTTCTAATTTTTTGAATTCTCTTTAATGGTTTGATCAATATTGCATTCTTAAATCTGGTAATCTGAGCAACTTCATAGAAGATAACAATGTGTAATATAACAACCACTATTCATCTCTATCATTTTGTTTTGAAACCCTGTATCATTTTTATTGTTTTTGCTTTGTTTTGCATATGTTGTTGCTATTTTGTTATGGTTTTTTATTCTCTTTAAAATAAAAAATGAAAGTTCATGTAAAAAGCTAAATTTTTTAAAAGTACAAAAAATTTCAAAACAAATGCCCAGTAACTATAAACCAGTGCTCAAGATGAGAAAAATTCAAATTAAATGCACACTATAATACCACTTCACAATGAATATAATGAATAAAATTCAAAGAGTGAACACATAAAATGTTGTTGAGGATGTGCCGTGACTAAACTCTCACAGTGGTTGTAAAATGGCAAAACTCCTTTAAAGAACTGCATGACTGTCTCTTAAAAAGTTAAATTTATCCTACAAACAAACTTTTAATCACTTTCTTGTCACTGAGACATAATACCCCAAACCCACAACTTAAAGATGTTTTAACCAACGAAGTGAAAGATCTCTGCAAAGAAAACTACATACTCTGAAGGAGACTGAAGAGAACAACCAAAAAGAGAAGAATGTGCCTTTCTCCTGGATAGCCAGAACCAATATTGTCAAAATATCCATGCTTCCAAAACTGTTATACTGATTCAGTGCAATCCAAATCAAAATACCAATACCAACAGTATGCCTTAGAGATCTAGAGAAAACAGTCCTAAAATTCATATGGAGCCAGAGGAGAGCCAGAATAGCAAAAGTAATCCTGGGCAGTAAGAGCAAAGCAGCCAGCATAGCAATATTTGACTCCAAACTATACTACAAAGCCATAGTGATAAAAGTAGCATGGTGCTAGAACAAAAGCAGACACATAAATCAGTGCAACAGAACTGAGCATACAGAAACCAGACATATTTAACTATTTGATTCTTTACAAAGGGGCCCAAAACATACGTGGGAGGAAAGATAGCCTATTCAACAAGTGGTGTTGGGAAAACTGGTTATCTGTTTGTGAAAGAATCAAGCTGGACCCTTATCCTTCAGCCCATACTGAATTAAAATCAAAATGACCTAAATACCTAAACATTAAAACAAAAATATTAAATCTTCTGGAAGATAAAAACACTTGAAGACATAATTCTAGGAAAGGATTTCCTGAACAGAAACTCAATTAAACAAGAAATGGCAGCAAGAATCAACAAATGGGATTATGTCAGACTAAAATCTTCTGGATAGCAAAAGAATCAACTAGTAGAGGGAAGAGACAACCTACAAAATGGGAAAAAGTTTTGCTGGATATTCCTCAGAGGACTAATATCTAGAACATACAAAGAACTAAAAAAAAAAAAAAAAAAAATTTAAATCACCTGAAATTACAGACCCAGTCAAGAAATGGGTGAGAGAAGTGAATAGACAGACACTTCACAGAGGAACAAATAAAAATGGTCAATAAATAAATGAAAATATGTTCAACATTTCTGGTCATTACAGAAATGCAAGTTAAAACAACATTAAGAGACAATCTTACTCTGGGAAGAATGGTAATTATTAGGAAATCAAACAATAGCAAATGCTGGCATGGCTATTGTAAAGAAAAAACAAAAAACAAACAAAAAAGACCTAATTTGCTGGTGGGAATACAAAGTGGTACAACCATTATGGAAGTCAGTATGGTGATTCCTTAAAGAACTGAAATTAGAAATTCCATATGACCCAGTGATCCCCCTGCTAGGCATCCCAAAGAAAGTAAGTCATCATACTACAGCAACACATATATTCCAATGCTTATAGTGAAAATAATAGCTAAATCCCGGAAGCAGCCTGTACACGCAGTAAGAGACAATTAGATAAAAAGAATGTGGCATCTACGCATAATGGAGTACTACTCGGCTATAAAGAATGACACATTTGAGGCCTTGGCAGGAAAATGGATGCACCTGGAAAATATAATGTTGAGTGAAATAAACTAGACGCACAAACTGAAATGCCGTATGTTACCTCTAATTTGAGTGAGGCAAAGTACCAACAAAGCGATAAAGGATGGATAGAAAGGGACAAAGGGATGGACCTCTTGCAATAAAGAAGTGGTCCAAGGGAACAAGCGGAACAACTGAGGAGGAGGGGAAGGGAAACGAGAATAAAGATAGACCATGTGCAGGAATCCAACAGCTCCAATTAATGTAAACACTGTATGCCATAACATGGACTAAGTCAAACCATATCAACAAGTAAGAAAAATGAGGTAGGAGAACTAGAGAGGGAGTGGGACGGGGAAGGAACGGGAAAGGGATTTCTTAACAAGCAAGCTGTAATATGTGTATGTAAACAGCCGCCCCCTGGGGATGACTGTAAACCACACGCATTGCAAACGTGTGCTTATACAAACGCAAAGGAAAGAGAGGTTTAATGGAGTTCACAGTTTCAGTTCACGGTTTGCTGGCTCCAAGGCAGAAACAGAAAGATAGAGGTGTACGGCAGAGGGGAAGGTGCTCAACGTGTGGCAGCCGGGAAGCAGAGACAGAAGAGAGGAGCTGGAGACAAGAGTGCACCTTCCACGTCCTGCCCCAGCTCCCCAGCTCGAATCAAGACCCGCTTCCTCGCAGCACATCTACCTTCTGAGTCTCTGAATGGATGAGCCCGCTGATGATATAGCGCCCCTAGGATCCTTCAACTTCCGCACATGTAATACCTCGGGGGAATTTTAGGTGTAAACTGTAACACACTGAACTACAACTACACTTCTGTCCTGAGTGATGATCTAGGGGAAAGGAAAGTTCTCTACAAAAACACTGCATTACACTGTTCAAAGCCCAAAACCTGCGACCAGGTAAAAGGCCCGTCAGCAATTCAATGAGTAAACAAGTTTTATTATATTCATAAAATGGGTCACTATTCAGTAATAAAAATAATCAAGTAAGATTGAAGAGGCCACCTCAGTGACTTTCAAAAATAGAAGAGCAAAAGAATCCTGACCCAAAAGTATGTTGCACATTTTCTTATGTGAGTGCTCTAATAACTGGCAAAATCAGCCTATGAAGACAGAAACAGAAAGAGACAGGATCCCAGTGAAGTGGGAGTTGACTAAAAGGCCTGTGAGAATTTTCAGGATGGTAGAAATGTGTGGGGTTTTCCCTGAATATAGTGCTTAACAGTTGGAAAATATTGTTAGAACTCTTCTAATGAGTATGTAAAATGTGTGCATTTTACATGTTATGTAAATGAGTATGTAAAATGTGTGCATTTTACATGTTGTCAGTTAAAAAATTAAAATTCCAATGTTAAAGCATATATTTAAAAACTGCAGTGTAGAGGCTATGATATACTGTGAAGTGTTGCACTTTTTAAATTGAAGAGAGGCTAGATGGACACACACCTTCAGCCTAGTAGCCCCATTTCTGCCACCATTGCTTGGTTACAGAAGTTTTAACAAAACCATATATTCACAAGTAATATACAATAATACTGTTGTTCTTAAAACCCAGAAGAAAACAATACCAATAACTTACTCTGATGGAATAAATTAAACAACTGCCAAGCAATGAGTTTCTTTGGAATGAAAACTCCCATGCACTACAGGAGGTAGAAAATATCAGAAATGAAGAGAAGATGGTCCAACAAGAGGGTGATAAGGTTAAGCACACAGAGGTCTTTTGTTTAGGATGCCCTCTAACCTACCCTAGCTGTAGTGACATGCATATAGTTAACATCACACACTGCTCCAAGAAATTGTCCCATCCCAAAGACCATGATCTTATTCAACTGGCACTCATGTTACATGTGAAGTAGTGGGAAAATATCTTCGACATACTTTCAAAACATTGCACTAGGTAATCTCACTTGATTTTCACAGATTTAATTATGATGAAGGCAGAGGACTCTATCAGAAAATCTTTGCATAACTCATCTCGTTTGCTTTTTATACATTTTAATATTTTCTGTAGCTGTCCATCAGCCTAATTAGTTTGTTTCAAAATCTCATTAGTTAATTTAAATATTTTCAAAGGTCATACCTAGAAGGACCCTTACAAACTATTCTTTCTTCTATTTAAACATCTTTTCCACCATCTATTCATCCTTCTAGAGGATTTCTGTGGCTCTGTGGCTGAGGAAAGTCTGTACACCATTTTACAACATGCCTAGGAGACCATAGGGACATATTACTTGGTATACAATATATCCATGCTCAATAAACATTTACTGAATGAAAGAATGAACAAATGCTATGATTGTGGAGGGCCAACATTTAATAGCGTCTTGCCCCAAATTCAATTATCATTCAAAATAATGTTGGTTTTTCGATCATAACTTTAGGGTCAGTCTCCATGGTTTTTTTTTTTTTTTTTTTTTTTTTTTTGGCAGTACTGGGGATTGAACTCAGGACCCTGCTCCTCCTAGGCAGGTGCTTATTCCACTGAGCTATATCCCCAGCCCTAGTCTCCATGGTTGATGCTTAGGTTCTGTATTGTTTTTGAGACTTAAAGCAAGTTTCTGAATTTTTCAAAGTCTTGGTTTCATCCTTTGGAAATGGAAATAAAACTATTTGTACCCGATGTAATAATATTAAAAATAAACTGCACAATGCATTTTACAGACAACCTATAAAAGTCAAGGACTTGTTGCTGTTATTTTTAGGGTGTTTTCTATTACTGTTATCATTATTAATACTACTATATAGCTAAGAACATAAACTCTGGAGATAGCCCTCTGGACTTGATTTCATAACAAGTTGTTAATGATGACAATAGCTATTTTGTAGGCTTAAGAGGATCAAAGTAGTTAACAGGTGATGATGGTGATATATCCAATGAGGTAAATGTGATTTCAATTTTGTATGGATCTGAATCCAAGCTCTATCATTTATGCATTTACTATGTGATCTTAAATAAGTTAATTAACCACTTTGTGCCTCTGTTTCATCTGCAAAGACAATAATAATGGTGCCATTACAAAAAGTCACAGGATTAAATAAGGGAAGAAGAGTATACATGCTAATGCTTAGATTAGGGACATACACTGCCTCAATACGCTCAGAATGTCAGCTTTTGTTGTTTCAGTGTAGTTATCTTCATCATTAATATCATTTCTACTCTAAAAATAGATAAAATCTCTTTCTAGAATGAGCACCCAGGGAAGATTCTCAATAGCTCTCCTTTAGTTCACAGACCTAATAGTTCACTGTTGCGCAGTCCCGATGCTCTGAGCTTTTACTTTTCTATCCAGAGAGTTCAAAACTTCCCACCATCAAAGGCAAATCTTCCTCATTAGCTCTGGAGGCCATTTTCTCATTTATTCCTTTAAATCTAAAAATGTAATAGCGGCAAATCCTCTCCTGTGAAGATCAAAATATTTGAGTTCTGTTCCTGAAATTGTCAACAATAACTCATCATTTGCACACATTCCTTCTCATAAAGTATGTTACTAACTAGCCAACAAACTTGGAGGCACCATGGAGCTCACGTAGAAAACAAACCAAGAGCACTGAGTGAACACTGGGCACCCTTTGTAATCCTCACCATTAAAATTTCAAAGCGCCTCATCAATCATACAGGTGTAGTTGGTCTGCAGCATCACTGGCCAAGGCTGGGCATGAGAAATCTCTGCCTTTAACTCTCCAGCCAATGTTTGAGTATTCTTCTCTAGTCACCATGAAAAACATAATCAAAACCTCGTTCAGTACCTCATTTTGTAAGAACAAAACTTCAGAGTGAGAGATGTTGAATGATCTGTCCAAGATTCTAAAGTTATCTGAGAGGGGCTGGGGATATAGCTCAGTGGAATAAGTGCCTGCCTGGCAAGCGCAAGGTCCTGAGTTCAATCCCTGGTACTGCAAAAAAAAAAAAAAAAAGTTATCTGAGGAAAAGTAATATTTATATAATAGTAATAGTGATAAAAACATTAAGAATAGCACATATCCAGAAAACTTTATACCATCTAGAGAGCACTTTCAGACATATTATTTTATTTGATCCTCATGGTAAATTGACAAAGCATATAAAAAGTATTATCATCTACATTTTACATGTCAGGAAGAATCTTAGCCACGTCAAATTATTTATCCTGGTATCACAGCTTGTGTGTGGCAGAACGGAGATCAGAAACCAGTTTCTTCCACATCTCCATTCTGCTTCTCTACTTCCTTAACTGTATCAAGTTATGTAATGGAGAAAAGTTATTTTTCAAGTATGTGGCTTCATTATTTGTGTTCAGGCAGGAGGCATGTAGAACGTTTCCCATAGATTTTTCTCATATTGTAGAGACAAAGGATATTTGAGCCCCCATCTACCCCAACCTCCTGTATTAAAGCAGGATTTCACATAAATCATATCAAACAGACCAGGCATCTATTTAAAGATCAGCTATTTGTTTTAAATTCACGGAAAAGTGGTTTCAAGCAACTTTATCTCAAATATATACATATATATATGTATATACATAATTACACATATAGTGATAAAGTAGATAAAAGGGTCACATGGCTGTAAGCTGTATTTGTTGTGAAAGGAATGTCATAGATTGGAAAATGCAGTGAGTTAAGTAAACTGAGAATGTGGTGCAGGTTTGTTCTCTGTGGGGAGTTGTAAATGGAGTTACTTTCAAGGGTCCAGTTGATGGCAATTAGTTTGGGGAAAGTGAGAGCTACATGGGTAAATCAAAGTTTGTAGAATTTTTAAAAGAGCTTTTATTTTTATTTTTTTATTTTTATTTTATTTTTGAACAGCACTAAGGATTGAATCCAGGACCCAACACACACTGAGTACATGTTTTACCACATAACTACATCCACAGCCCCAAAATATATGTTAACATTAACTAAATTGGTGAACCTTTTATGCTTTACCTAGTTTTTAACGGAATTAATGGAAAACTAAGATTTCTTTTGTATTCTAATTCAACTGTTATTCTACAGTTGTGATTTTTTTTTTTTTTTTTCTTTTTTGGCGGTACTGGGGATCGAACTCAGGACCTTGCGCTTGCTAGGCAGGCGCTTATTCCACTGAGCTATATCCCCAGCCCCTACAGTTGTGATTATGTTTAAATATCACCGCACACTTTATTTAAAATATCAAAAATAATTGGTGGTTCACATATCTATAAACAGCCCTGATTCATTTAATCCCATCAAAGAAATTGATCTCCCAGGCTACACAGTGAATAGCCCAACAATAGGCATGGAACGCAGCCTGGGCCAACAGGGCACAGGGGATGATTTCCGGTGCTTCTGGGGAAGGAGAGATGCTCTCACTGCTTGCTGGATAGAGATGAAAAGCATATTACCCTAGAAGATGCTCAAAGCTGCTTTAAGTCTGCCAGCTTTGGGTTAAAGGCAATATCAGCCATTAGGGGAAAGAACAAAACAAAATAAAACAGATGTTTAGCAAAATAGTTGGTCTATATTGTACACAATTTTGTTTAAAATAGATCCTATTTACTTTCTTTTAATTTACTTGGGCCAATAAATTCCCTTAGCTTTTTAACCATTTTTATACTGAATTCTAGGTGTGTGGTACATGCTATGGGTATCTCTGCATGTGCCAAGGTGCTGGACTTTTCCTGGTGCAGAGAACAGAGTTTCCACTGGAGTCCGTGACTGAGTGACCCCATTGCTTTGGGACTTGTACAAGAAAGCACAGCACAGTCCCCTGCACATGACTGAGCAAACTGCTCATCTCATGAGTCAGGAGGCAGAGTGAGACAGGAATACACCAGGCTCCCACAATCCCTTTTAAAGCCACGAACCACTCTCTCAAAGACCTCATTCTGCTATACTTCCTCAAGTTCTGCAACACTTCTCAAAAATGCCACCTTGGAGATCAAACATTTAACACATGAACCTTTGTAGAACACTACCCATGTTCAAATCCTACTGATTGGGTAACAAAAATTGGACCCCAGCATGATCTGCCATTGGTGCCTAAGGATGAGATGGGCTTCTAGTCTGAGTAGCTGCTCCTTTACTTGAGTAGGGAGGTCACTGTGAACCACAGGTGAGCTCCTCAGAGAAGTGCCCCAACCCTAACACAGAGCTTCGGCTCCTGCTCCTGCCACACTGAAGTCATTAGCCATAAATTGGGAGATTATGATGTTCAAAGTGGTTAGCCAACTGTTCCTACATCCGAGATAAATGGCCATGACTTCAGGGATTAAAAACAGCTTTATAGACCACATCTTGGGGCCATTTAACCAACGTCCTATGCTGCATTAAGATCTAGTCTCCTTTTTTGAAGAGAAAACCTCAGTATTCTCATCAACATGGGTGGGACCAAAAAGTGGTGTGCTCCATCTCCAGCTGCCGATATTTCCCTTTATTCCCAGCCTTTATTAGACGTAGTACTATGACCCATATTCTGGAAAACCCAGGCTTTATTTTGATCTCAGCTATCTTTTGCTAGCTTTATCTGGCTTTCCTGTTGACTCCTCATCTCTCGCTGCAGTAATGCCAGCTCTTGGGTGAGTTTATTCAGCAATAAATCTGAAGAGTTGGCCCCATATTGTGAATATGATTATACAAGTAATATAGAATCTGAGTCTTATGTCCTTCTCTATTTAAAATTCTACAAGCTTTGATTTACCCATATAGTGCTCACTTTCCCCAAACTAATTGCCATCAACTGGACCCTTGAAAGTAACTCCATTTATAACTCCCTGCAGAGAACAAACCAGCACCACATTCTCAGTTTACTTAACTCACTGCATTTTCCAATCTATGACATTCCTTTCACAACAAATACAGCTTACAGCCATGTGGCCCTTTTACATTACACTCTGTAAGAAAATAGCATGTCCTCACAATGACCTCTAGGAAACCCTTGGGTAAGCTATGGAATGGGATCCTCATTTAACAGAAATGTCTGGATAGGAAGTTTCAAGAAAGTCTGGCTCTCTTATAAATCCATACAGACCAAAAAGCATAAAAGAAAATGGATTTTATAGACTTTGATTAGCATTTTTGTCTTCCAAAGAGGGAGTCTTTTTTCTCCCTAAAGATCCCACTTATATTCTGCTTATGAACACAGCTGAAGCACTAATGGAAATGAGTTCTAGGTTACTGGAGATTTCGTGAACAGCTCTAATACTTGGCTCATTAGGAAGATTTTAGCCCAGAGAACTGGACTTAGGGATTTGATTTTCTCCTTCACATTATTTTGTATCAAGTCCCATTATGAAGAAATCAGGAAAACACAGCCCCTTTATATCTGTGAGTTAGTTTCATACTCTTAACAATGACACTATTTTGCCCCTTATTTGCCCCAGATTCGATTTTATTTCCACAGTGAACCAAAAAGAGTCACAACTGGTATCCAATGCATTCCTAAACAGTGAAGATACAGCCCAGTTTAATCTTTAACTGTAATCACTACGGTTATCCACTTCACAAACGCTGACGTCCAGTTGGAAAAGTGTTTTCTTTTAGAGAAAATTTTCCTAATTTGGAGTTTTAATCGGGCTGTTGCCTATCAGTTCAGAAGATCCATGGCTATTTTTCTATTAAAAAGCAGGTGGGTGCTCAAGGAAGCAGAATAAATGTCAGCTACGGATACATTTACAATTTAAGGAATTGACAGTGAAAAATATATGCATGTGAATGTATGCAACATGCAGGGATGTCCCATCCCAGTGCTGTTACACCTAACGAATCCATCATAAGCTGAAAATATCATAAATCAAAAACACATGTAATACACCCATCCTACACCTAACCAACCGAGCACCATAGTTTGGTAACACATTAGACTTCAGAGTATCAGTTGTTTACTCTCATAATTGTCTGCCTGACTGAGAGCCGCAGTTTTTCCACAGACCAGCATGACAGAGTATTGTGCCACATATCATTAAGCCAGGCAGAGTTGAAAATTCAAAATTTTAAGGACAGTTTCTACTCAGTGTGTGTTGCTTTTTGGTACTAGAGATTAAACCTGGGCCTTTGAACTGAGCTACACTCCCAGCCCTTGTTTTACTTTTTATTTTGGGACAGGATCTCACTAAGT
This sequence comes from Dinomys branickii, assembly GCA_004027595.1. Lineage (NCBI taxonomy): Eukaryota > Metazoa > Chordata > Mammalia > Rodentia > Dinomyidae > Dinomys > Dinomys branickii. Next base: position 23,317 of record PVLD010000853.1, on the reverse strand, counting down.
GGCTAAATTGCACAGGCTGAGACAGAACTTACAATCCTCATGCCCTAGCCACCCAAGTGCTGGGATCACAGGTCTGTACCGCCATGCTAGGCATGTGTACTGCTTCTTCAGCATCCTAAATCATAAAGCCCCCAAATCATAAGTTGAACCATTATAAGTCAGGAACTGTCTGTAATTGTTATAAGTAGGTAAATAATAATTTTGAATGAATCATAATTTTTTTCTATCATTTTGAGGCCAGAGCTCAAAGCAATGTGGCTTCTGAGCAAAGAATCGATCAGTTGATCAGAGATTCTTATTTCCCTTCTCCCTGTGATTCACTGACAAATAATATTCACTGATGTTTTTGGAGAGCTCAGTCTTTAGGATGAATTCTTAGGAGAAGTAGCTTATATTATTAAAGTATTAGGTGATAATTCCCATAATATTACCAATAATAAATAGTACCTCATGTTATGCATGCACTAACACCAACATATGGCCACTTAAATTCCAAAGGATGCCACAAGACTGTTTGTTATGTATTAGAAATTTCAGTGTCACTAGAAGGTTAGAGTGAAGACTGAGACCACATTAAGGAACTGGGGTGATCTAGAATTGGTGAGAAAAGTTTTCCCACACCAGAGAGCCTAGCAACCCTAAGACAGAAGCTACGTTCTGTAAAGAAAAACTATCATGTCTGTTACTGCTTTGTTCCAGAGACCATGGAGCACTATGGGAAAATTTTCAGCAGAACAGTGACACAGCGAGATCTGAAGAAAGATATACAGAGGACGTTAAAGAAGACATAAGTGATGGAATCGTGCTCAAGTGATACTGTGCACACAGGCCCTTCAGGGGCTTGTTGGGATACAAAGTCTCATTTATCCTGAGGCTAAGGCACTCACTCAAGATGGCTTCCTAAATTAGTGAAAAAGAGGGAATCACCCAGCAGTTCCAACCCATGTCAGTAATGAGGATCAGTTTCCTGGAAAGCAATGTTTTCACAGACTAGCTGCTGTACAGGGTGGGGCGGATCACGATGATTCAAGCACATTATGTTTATGCTGCACTTTCTTTCTATTATTATTATATTGTAGCATACAATGAAATAACTATACAACTCATCATACTGAGGAACTGAGCTTACTTTTTGCAACTAGATAGTCTCATATGGGAATGGTGAGAGACAGTGATACTAAAGCGTGTGGCTTATGTCCAATCTACCCTGTAATCTTGTTTTAGTTGCTGTCTCTGTAGAAAATCCTGCGTCACAAAGACAAGCTGTAGGAAGTGAAAGCAGGCTTTTCAGTCCTTTTGTGGCAGACTCAAGATACTTCATGTTGACTGTAATCCAGAATGTACGAGATTTCAAGTTGCCTCAAAAATACTTTTAAGGCCACATTCATTTGCAATCTCAAGCAGTCGATCTTCTTCTATCATATACGAAGTCAATTCTCCTGGCCTGTTCTTAAGTGGGTCACAAATCCACTCCTTCCCAGTTCAGGGATCTTTTGTAGTTGAAAGTAATATGCAAACTTTTTCTGAAAGCTGAGGTAAATGATCATGCACCAGCTGGAAGAAACACAGCGCTGACAATCTTTTGAAATCCCTGCTGATTGAAACACATCAAAAACGCCAATGTTCCCCTGTTACCCGTGTAATTCCCATTTGGCTTTGAACGCAGCCACTTTATCTGCTGACTTCACTACTGTTGTTCTTCTCTGCTGTAGTGACAGATGGAGTTTGTTGGACAGGTTGACTACACTGTATGGGTAAGCAAGATATGGAACCCATGCAAACTATACTGTGTCACTGAAAGGTGCTGCCAGAGGAGACTGTTTTTCTTTTCTTTTTTCAATTAGTATACATTCGTAGTCCACAATGAACATATACCTCATGAGAAGTTGGTGCATATACATAGCACACCCTAGTTCTTTTTTTACCCCTATCCCATCCCCTCCCCTGCCCCTCCCTCTGCCTCTTAGTTCCCTTCCCATTTGCAAAAGATCGGTATCCTGTATTCATCTTTTCTTTTGTTCCTTGTTTATCTTTTGGTTTTGTCGTAGATGAGAAACCATGCAGTATTTAAATCTGTGCATCTGATTTATTTCACTTAACATTATGGTCTCAAGGTGCATCCCTTGCTTACAGATGGCTCACATTTACACTTCTTTATGTCAGAGTATTACCCCGTTGTATATATTACACCATCTTCCCAAACCATTCATGCACTGATGGACATACCAGCCACCTCCAAAATTTAGCTACTGTGAACTGTGCCCTGTAAACATGGAACCACCTTCTCTAGATCACGGAGCACATTTTCAATGGCAAGTGTCGGAGTGGATTCCCCTGATAGATGATGTCAAGAAAACAAAGAGAAGGCTTGCCTGAGAAGTGTAAGGAAGAAAAAATGACAGGACCCACTGCCTGATTGGGGAAGAAGTATTCATGCTGCTTCTGAGGATTTGGGGTTTGAACAATTGGGTGGATCATGCCACCATGAGCTGAGTCTTCTGGAAATCACATACAGAAACACAGGAACTTTGACCATATTTATTTCTTCTAAGTTACAGAAAAACTCTGATGCATGGCTGCTTTGCTTTGAGCCCTATTTGCCCACTCAAGCACAGTTCGGTATAAAGCACAGGCTGACTGCTTTTCAATGAGCTGGTCTTGCTGTTTCGCATAATGGACCTTCACATCACAGGAAGCAGTTTGAGACTGGGATCTATTCCTCTTCGGTTAGTGGGTTTGGGCTGCTTTGATTTTATTGCATGTTGTTAATGATTTGTCCCTAAACAAACTAAAAATAAGCCATTAGGGAGATTAACAGGCATGGAGCTCCAAAGATCCTAAACGTACTTCAGTGCAGTGTGAAATTTATAAAATGGATTCTTCCCCCAGTACGGACGAAACTATGGCAAACAGGTGTCTTAAGATTCCCAAAGTGACAGTGCAGAAGGGGCCCTGAGACACAGCACCATGTTCACTGCTGTGTGAGTTGGGCTCTCACTCCGAAAGAGAGCACACGATAAGGGGATCAGGAAAGGTCTTGGCCTCCGAGGATGCCCCAGAGTCATGATTACAGCAGAGCAGCAAGTGTAGAGGTCCACACGACTGCCAAGTGTGTTTTTCACTCGGACTGTTGGAAATGGCTGTGCAATTTCACTTCCCATCTCAGATTCCTATTGAAGTGAGACCAGATTAGACTGCATCCCTTGTCTGTGCTCTGTGTGTGTCTGGAGAAGAGGGAGGTGTGAAGGAGAAAAGAGAAGGTGTGGGGGAAAGTGGATGCCTGATATCGTGCTTCTGTGAACTGGTTTCCTTAATGCGTATTGAGGTAGTGTTTAGAGCAGTTCATGGCTTCCCCAGGAAACCATTCTAAGTGGGCCACGTGCCCAATGGTTTCTATCCCAGTTAAGTAAATAAATGAAATATGCTAATTAGCACCCTATTAGCTCACAGCAGGGAGTAATCCATGGCATTTTGATTGGAAAGAATTCTGTCATCCAAAAGGCTGGTCTGTAACAGAATGCAAACTGGCCCAATTTCCTCCCTCCCTTCCCTGTGGCAGTCATCCAAATGTCTGAGAAGCAGACCTCACAACTGTGTGCAATTCTGAGGGTGTCACCATGCTCCATGAAAGCCCCTCCTGGCCTCTACTGAAGCTGGCACCATGCCGCACACTGAGCATGGGTCTGTACAGTACAGAAATGTGGGCCAGAGCACAAAGGCACCAAGGAGATTGGGAAGGAACATTGACAGGGCAATGCTTTGATTTTCAGAATAGCCCCACTTTTCCTCTCTTGCCTCCCAGTCTACGATCCAGAACATATTTCTTGGACTCAGATATTCAGGCACATTGCCACAGAGCAATCCTGCTAAAGCAGGCCTCTCCTGGAAGCGGTAGGAATTTGGCAGTTTGGCGGAGAAAGGCAAGCTCACTTAGGTTCACGTCTATTCCTGTTTCAAGGCCTAGATTTACATCACGCCTCTCCGGCAGGACTGTGCTGAAGGAAAGGGCCAGGGGCAGTACCTACACCAAAGGAAAAAGCTCAACACAAGAATAACATTTTTCCAGTTTGCTCTTTTGAAACATCCACTTTCCAAGAGCTTTGGGGTTAGAGAGATTAGAAATCATGATGCATCTTTCAGTTGTTACAGACTTGGTCAAAAATCCCCATTAGAGTGGCCCTGATGGGTTGAAGTTTGGTTATCTCCTGGATAGGTGTATAAAACATTCTCAGTTCTTTATTCCACAGTTTACAAGGACTACCTGTAACTAACAGCCATTTAATAAAAGGAATGAAGAGAGAATAGGTATTTTTGTCATCTGAATGTTATAAAAGTAAGTTTCAAGTGGGCTTCCTTACTAGAGTTAGATTCTCCCTTTGTGTGATGATCTAACAAAGCCAAACAGACACTGAGTACCGATGATGCCACATTGAAAGCACATTTCTCTGTTTGCTCTTGTGCTTCCTCTTTAACAGAAAAGCTCATTAAAATTAACATATATTAACAGAATGTATTGGTTAGATGTATTCTGTTCCTTTTTACCATCCTAAGTTTGTCTTTTACCTGTGAAGAGAACCTATTTGTCTTGATTAGGTATAAATTCAGGACTAAGGCTGGATAGCAGCTGTTGCATCCACAGCACTTTAGAATTCAACTTGAAATGAAGTCTTTATGAAAGCAAGTTCCAGAAAAGCCTTGTATTTCTGTCTTATTCAAAATCATTACCAAACTGCACTGATTGCACTACCTGAAGAAATCGTTAGGCACCATATGACACCAATGTCTACTTAGAATGTTTTTTATTCTATATTGGAAAATAAAGCACATTACCTAAATGATGCACATGGCAAGTAGAAAAAAAGAAAACACAAAACCATCCCTAAAAGCCATCTGTGAATTAGCATATGGGCTTCTGGTACCCAACATCTTGGTTCTATATGTGAGTCAAGGGAAAAGAAAAAAGGAAAGAAAGAAGTAAAAGAAGAAAATGGGAGGCTGTCTTTAAATTTGAAACAAGAAATGATTTTCTTCAATCAAGGGAACTTCAAAGAAGAAAGGTATTTATGAGAATGAAGCAGGCAGCAGGACCCCACAAAGCCCCGACCCAGGATTGATCCCAAGAGCAGTCATGAAAATCAGCCAAGTCCCAGACTCTGCTGATGGAAAAATGTGTTCCTCAATTGGTGCTCTATAAATCTAGGCACGTCCCATATGCTACACAGGCTTTTTAGTGTTGGCAAATCGACCTATCTTGCACTGGGAAAAGTTCAGTGAAATATTCAGAGAGAAAAGATATGAATTGAAAATGAGAAGAAGTCCAGTAGAGGAAGCAGCCACAGACGTTACTACGGGAGTGTGAGTCCTGAAAGGCCTTCCTCTGTCCCTGTATCCCCCAGCCCAGGCCACAAACACCACCACTTTCAGTCCAGTTGACACATCAGAACTTTGCTGCTTAGTGAAAGACTTTTATCCATCTTGCATTTACCAGATGCTGTATATCAGCCTTGAGTACGCAAGTTGATATAAACTGACCGCATCACGCGGATAGAGGAGTGAGATCTAAATGCTTTTCCATACTTGGGGGTTGCTGCAAGCAGTTTTTCTTCAAATTCATATGTTCAAATATCTGTCTTACTTTGAGCCTGAATTTCTAAAGGAAAAATTCACAGGCTGGTAGTGGAAACGAAAGACAGAAATAAACTTTCTACTGACACTTTAAATTAGATGTAGTTGTTAGACTGCTCAAGACGACAATTACCCACTGCAGCTCCTGTTGATGCAATATGAGCAAACATTGCCTGCTACCTGGAGATGCTGCTTGCTAATTACTTGGAAAGTCTCAGGTACTCAACAACTGACCCGAACATTTCTTGAGTTTGAGTTTGAGAACCTGTTAGAGAGGGGTGGGGGATAACTTTAAAAAGTCACACAGCAAAGTTGACAATCAGTCATAAGCCACTGAAATTCTATCAAAAATATTCTCGAGGCATAATGAAGCTTTTCAGGCAGTCCATCTCCCCAGACATTTGCCTTTGCCAACAGTTACAACAAGAAGGCAAACTTTATTAGTGATGTGGCAAGGTTTTTTTTAATGCTGACTATAAAATCACTCACTGAGCTGTTTCTAGGCTCTGCCAAGTGGCAAGTGTACAGTGAATTTCAGATAAGGGAAGACTTTGGACTCCAGCCCTAAAGGGATACTTGGGAAGTGTACGCATGTCTTTTTGGATTCTTTTTGGATGGAAGAGAGAAGACAAGGGATGGAAGAAGGAAGCAAGTAAGCATGATGCCAAGAAACAGAGGAAATTCTGAGACAACTGTTTCCTTGACTTTCTCTACCCCTGTGGGACAGCATGCCTTGAAGGCCTTGGCCTCTCCAGTAGTAACAGCAGACATCGGGCCTGGTGACAGCACCTGCTGTGACAAGAATGACTGGAAGAACTCTTGTATGCGCAGGAACAGTGTTAATGGGAATTATACCTGAGGCTGTCAGAGGGTTAGTGACTGCCCGGAAGTCACAGAAGCCATTTCTCAAGGTAGGAGTAAATAGCTTGCTCACTCACCTGACATTTGCTGAATTCCAACTACGTGTTAGACACTGGTGATGTGTGGCTGCTGTTTGTAATTGAACCACTAGTAAAGTTATAATGGGATTAATTCATGGCAAGAAAACTGAATTTTCCTGCTGCCAGGAAACTCTCGCTCCTAGCAGTAACTATCTTTATGGTCTTCCTTTGTATTTAGACAAAGGGCTTCTTAAAATTTTTTTCCTCTCTACATCCCTTATAAAGGGAGAATCATCACCATTAAATTTAAGGAAAAAAGTCATAATTGTGCTCAAGTTCACCCAGCTAGTAAGCCATATCATCACATCCTCAGCTCAGGCATCCTGAATGCCAGGTAGTTGAGCCCACTCTCTCTGCCAACCAGACTTGCACACTTGTGAGTTTTGACCCAGAAAATCAGTGTCTGAAGTCTCTAGGACCCCACTTAGTGAGCTGTCCCCACTCTGAAGACAGGCTAGTTTGCTACAACAAAGGTTCACAAAAAGACACGTAGGTACACTTGAAGCAGAAAAACCATTCGAGAATGGAAGTATAGACTGGGCTGCTGGCAGTTTGAATTGCAAAGTTTCGGAAAGTGTGGCTTTTCCATGTCCAAGAGCATTTTTGAGCTAGTTCATATCTACATTTGCAATATTGAGTTTCTGTCTGATGAAATCAGTGTTTTCAAATATGTTTATCACAACACCATATAGAATGGCAAAAAATATCACCAAAAACATACTGTTATGGTTGATACTTTGTGTCAATGTGAGTCTAGAGGTTTGGCTGAGGGACTCAGCAGGAAGCCAGGGTGCTTACTTTGTATACATCCTGAGCCTGTGGAAGAGGAGCGCATGGAGATTATGTGAGTGCTATATGCCCCCTGGGCAGGCGTAGCCTGTTTACAATGTAAGGGAGGTAGAAAGAGGGTTCTTTCCTGCCATTCCTCCCTTTTGCTGGTTGTTTTTGCTGTGTTCTGCCTCCATGAACTGTAGCCCTCTGCCATGTGCCACTCTGCCTCAGAACCAGCCAAGTATGGACTGAAACCTCTACAAACTGTAAGCTAAATAAACCTTTTCTTCCTTCGTTTTGGGCACTGGGTATTTTTGTCTCAGCAACGAGAGAAAATAACCAAGACACATAGCTATGAAGAATAGAAAGGTGATAAGAAAAATATAGTCCAAAAATAATATTATTTGGTCATTAAAAGTCATGGCCAATCATTTCATGGTGTGGTAATTGGTTACGCTTCTTACAGCTTGCTGCACACCCGATAACCTTGTAGTCATTTTACACATATCTGGTTTAATCTTCACAGAAGCCCCATGTACTATTACCATGTCCACTTTACACATGAGAAAAGCGGAACACTAAAGAAATGATAGACCCAAAACCACACTGAAAAGGAGAAAAGACTCAAATCCGGGTCTCCGTGAGTTTGTATTCTCCCTTCTAAGTGTTAACAAGGCCTGACCCTGCTTCGCTTCCAGGATCAGAAGAGATCAGTCACGTTCAGAGTGGTATGGCCATACACTGCCTTCTCAATACACTGCTCTACTTTCCTGCTTGTCAAACATTAAGTACAAAATTTAGGAGACAAGTGTATGCATCTTCGACTGGATCAACAGAGCAAAAGCATCTCTGCAGCAGGGAGGACAAACTAGAAGTAAAAACATTCATGAGGATATTAATGATGACTTTTGTTAGTTACCAATTCCTGCATGACTAAATTAACCTTAAAACTTAGTAGTCTGAAGCAACAAGCATTCATTGTCTCATATCTCTAAAGGTCAGGAATCTGGAAGTTACTCACAGAGTGCACGTGGCCGAGGCCTCTCTTGAGGCTGCAATCCAGCTCTGGCCAGGGCTGGGGTCAGGGAAAGACTGATGTAGGGGCCACAAGGTCTTGTCTATGAAGGCCCACTCATATGACGGAGGGAGAAGGCCTTAGTTCCCTGTTGACTGGAAGCAGCTATTCCTTGCCACATGGGCCAACTGTTTTTAAAACTCGCAGCTGGCTTGTTCCCAAACAAGTGATCTAGAAGCACACAGGAAGCCCCAAAGTTTTCTGTGACCTAACCTGGTGTGTCACACACTTTCAGCCCACTGCATTCCATTTGGCAGGATCAGTTCACTAGGCACAGTTCTCACTCAAGGGATGGAGCGTTTACTTTCACCTTTCAAAAGAAGAATTTTAAAATAATCTATGGATATGATTTAAAGCCATCTCAACAGCCATGTTAAGATTAAGGGAATATGGATGTTTTTTCTTTATTAATCAATTTTTCTGTGTTATATTTATTTTATTTTGATAATGAAAAGCCAAATTCACAGTCATAAATTTCTCTGTAATCCAGTGAATTTCAGTAAGCCTTTTAAAAAGATTATCTCCAGAGGTCAAATTCAGCTCTACCAATTACTCCTGTGGTCATTACCACATCTTCTGAAAATGGCAGTTTATCCTGAAATGTTTGAGAGGGAGGAATATTTCCGGGAGAAAAATCTAAAGCACAAAGACATTCTCGTCTACCTATTAGACCAGGCAGACCTCTCCATCAGTCTAGCTGCCCTTAGAATTGTCTGAAGTTGCACAAAAAGCTTAGCCACCTTTAGCTCTTCTGAGTTCTTAAAAGAAATAGCCATATGAAATCTGATGGCATAGACTTTGTCAATTGATTTCCAAGGGCAGAGTCTATTATAATGTCTCGTAATGCCTTCTGTAGAGTGTTGCAGGGGGAAACCTCTTACAGAATGAACCACCAGGAGAAAAATACTCCCTCAAAGATTCAGGGTGTTTATGCATCTCCGAGTTACAACACTGGACATTTATTTCTTGTTTTCTTTCTTTATCATGGTTGCAAGGAAATTCAAAGTAATATACTGTCTTTTGTGGTTAATGTAGGTGTTTTACATGAACCTTGATTTATAGTATTATAACTTTCTTTTATGTAAGTCCTTTATTCAAAACCATGCAAGTCCTTGTTTTAGAGATAAGCAGACAAGAGCTATCATTTTAGTGTTTATCATAATCTAAAACTGGAAGATCTTTATGTGAGTAGTTAGGTGTCCAGTGAAAGAATTTTTAATTTTCCTTTTAAACAAGAGAAATACAATCAGCCAGTGGTTGATAGTTTTTAGTTTTTCTAAGTGGAGACCTTTGGGATATCTTTTTGGAAGCAGGGGACTGTTCTATTATCAGGAAATTTTACTGTTACTAAGGTAAAATTCTTAGACATAGTTTTCTGGGTTAAAAAAAAGCCTGTGAAATTACCATAAGTTTTAATGATGATCAAGTTATTAAGCACTTTTTATTACTGCAATATAAACTAGCAACACCCTTGCAGAGGAGGAGAAATGTGTTTTGAAAATACGGACGTAGACTGGGTTTCAGAGCCCACATATGGTACCACTTAAGTTGGAATAAACCTACCTTCTGAGTAATGTAGTCTAAAATTTGTGATTGTCTTGTCAGGACAAGAGTGCCCAGATAGCACCTCTGGGTTGGGTAACTTTCTCCAAAACAAAAATTTCCACTGTCTATCATGCTCAGATAGGAATGTGGCCTCAGACAGAGGGAAAGAGAGTGGGAGAGAGGAAAAGCCCTGATCTCACATCCTGAGACTGAGACAGGTGGGACTCTGAAGTGAGGAGTGCGGGGAGAACCAGAAATTGCTATGAGGAGTTGGATTTTAACTGCTTTGGACCATGCAGCAAGCAAGTTAGAACCCTCAAATGAAATCAGAGGATATGGACCCTCAAAATAACCACCAATGGCAGCAGTGCATATCATTTTTTCTACCATGAGGTATTGCTATTATTGCCCAGCCTTGCCTGAACCCAGGGGTCCACCTGATACTCCTGCCTCAGCCTCCTAACTGGGCAAGATTATAAGAGTGCACCATCACCCGCATAAGGGCAAGAAGGTCAGCACATACTACTGACCTGTGGCTAATGTGCACCAGAGTCAGACACTGCTCATAGTTGAATGCCCTTGGGAATCTTTCCTCTCCTGGGGTTTCTCTTTCTCTCCTTTATTTCCAGCAAAGCATTTTGATGAATAATGGTTGAGGAAGGTAAGCAAATGAAGTGCTCAGATTGCCAGAAGGAATGAGAATTATGCTAACTTCAAATGCAAGTTTTCTGGCTACTCAAGAATACAGTGGAGCAAAACATAGGTAAAGATCAGCCACCAGTTAGCATTGGTTGGTCCTTTGACACTAGGAAAAGCCACCTAAATGTCCTTGCAGAGTGGCAGGCTAGATGAAAATTCTTATCAATGGTCTCTACAAGGAACTATAACCAGAGATATGTTATAACCTACCTGCTCTCACATCCTTTAAAGTGCTACCTTGCCACAGTGTATCCACTCTGCACTAAATAGGCCACATGTGTATTTTCTCAATTAGCTCTAGTAACAATCCTATTACACTGGAGGGTGGGAAACCAGAAAGGTTAGGGAAAAAACTGAGCAAGGTTTCAAGGCCAACCAGTTTTCATACAGCCAGTGTTTAGAGCCAGGCAGAGAGGTAGGCAGTGTGAATGTAGAGCCCCCATCCCTAACTACTATGCAATAGGGTCTTCTGTTCTTTGCTTCTTATTCTCCTCTGCATTAACTTATCTGCCTTAAATCAGACTCTTGGCTGTCTTGAGTCAGGAAGGCAGTTGTGATGGTAAGGAGGTTGACCAGATATACACTTAGAGAAGAGACCTGAGAATGATAAAAGCCTTGCAAAATATTTCCCACCCGAACATCCCTTCTCCTTTTCCTCAAGAACAGAATCACCTACAACCAAACATCAAAAGGATCATATCTTCTCAGTTTTCTTCACAGAGACGTGTGGTTATATGATCAATTTTTGGGTCAACGGGATTTAAGCAAGTGTATCTTGTGTGCACAAAGAACATTCTGGCCTTTATCCTGCCCTCTCTTCTACTACTCAGAATTTTGATAAGATAGCATGAGCCCTATGGCTAAGATGAACCCTTAGGATCATAGAACAAAAAGCCAGGAATCTGGGACTCTAATAATACCATGAAGTGGTCACATCAAACTTGGAAGGCTTATCTCCTTTTACATAAGCAGGACATAAATTTCTATTCTGTTTATACAGGTGTTGCTTTGGGGCTTTAGGTTACATGCAACTAATGACAACCCAGGATTATGAAGGCAAATACATGGTTGTATTGTTTTTATTGCCCAAAAGCATCCAGCTGAGGGAGCGTGGGCTGAGGCTGACACTCAGCAACTCCACAACAAACCCTGGATCCCAACATAGGACTGAGCTGACCCAGGAAAAGAATACATTCTGTGCTAACTCATTCAAAGGCCTGGTCTGCTTATCAAGACATGGCCCTACCTGGAGGGCATGATTTCTAATGACTCACACAACTACCTCTGCTGTGGCTTCATTCTAATTCAAGCCGAAAGAGATATGCAATGTCATGAGGTCACACAAGATTTCAGGATCACGTTATTCTGAGGAATAACGATGACTGAGGTTAACTTGTAGAACTTATATGCATTTCCTCTGATTCTCCCAGAAATAACTTGGGGAAGAAGGATCCAACAGAAAATTAGATTTCTTATAATCAGTAAGACGAGGGCTTACATATAAGAGAAAATGCGCCTTTGTTTTTTAATCATGGACTGCTGTACGTTCACCTCATTTAATTCTCAAAGCTACAATGTAATTAGGTCTTGTCCCAGTTTTACAGAAGGGAAGCTAATAACTTGCTTAAGGTCACAGCTAATAAATCTAGGATTCCAACTCAGGTCTGATTCTTGGAGCTGGGCATTCAACCACTAACGTATTTACACCTTGCTCACATGTCCAAAGTAGTGAACCCTTAAGTTTAGTGAGCTCATAGAAACTTAAACACCACCACAAGTGGGCCCAGCTGATGTGCGTGAATGATGTATTTAAATACTTTTGCGTAGCACGGGAAGATTGCCTTACTTGTTCAGTCATTTCTGTTTCTGAGGAGAGGAGCTCTCCACAGATGTGTAAGGCAGCCAGGATTCCCGCTCAGCATGACACAGCCCTCCTGGCTTCAAGAAGTTAGCCCCAGGACTCTGTGGGAAAGAGCAAGTCCTCTGTAATGAAACTGCTCCTCTGGAGGTGCGGCTTCCCTCTGGTGCTGAACTGGGGCTCATCTTGGGATCACCCTACCCTAAGTTATCTTAAGGTAGTATTAATGTTTTATGACTCATTTCCTAGTTTCCTGCTGGGAAAAGAAGAAAGAGCACAGCCCAGGCATTCTGCCTCAGACACTGCAAACAGCTGAGGTGTAATTTGGAAAAGTATATTTTCTTGTGAATAGGAGGATATTCAAGAAATAAGAAATCATTTTAGTTGGTTCAGGATCTGTTTCTTGTTCACCAATCCATATCCAGCTGTGCCCTCTTCCACCTCCGGCCACACACGCACACACACACTTCAGTGGTATAGAACTCTGCACAGACATGTCCTATGTAACTATATAAAAAAGAGACAAAAGATGGTGTGTGGCTCATTTTTGCCTCCAAAAGTTGACTCAAGATTATTTCAGGGATGCACCCTTGGATTCCCGTCTTTATCTTTGGAAGTTTCTTTGGATCCTTCCCAACCCCAGATGTGCACACATACACACATGTAACCATCCAAGACAATAAATATTTCTTCCTTCAAATAAAAACTGATGGTTACTAAAAGAAATGCTACTAAAACTCTCTGCATCATTAGGTCCAGTCAGTAATGAACACTACTACAAGGAACATAACTAAAGAAAAGAAGAGCCAACCTGTGAAGTGGCCAAGAGAGGGATCTGAGAGAGGTATCTGAGCTGTTATCCTAACATCTCCCTCCGAGTGACATCTGGGTCTGTCCCAGTGGAGCTCTGCTCACGTCTGACTAACACCAGCAAATTCTCATTCCCAAGGCCTGTGCCTGGGATCTCTTCTCTCCTACTACACAGGAGGGAGCAAAAGGCTTTTATGTAAAGCAGTGGGTGCAGATTGTCCTAAAATCAAAAATAAGGAACAATGAAATAAAGAAAATGGTATACCAAAGTGAATCCTGAAGATGCATGCACCTAAGGGTTGAAATCTAGAGATGCTGAAGTCAGGGAGCTACAAGAAGGTGTAATTCTCATATAAGAGCTACAGGAACAATTACACCTTACACTCAAAGGGCATTTTATAGAGCAGACAGTTGACACAATTATTTCTTTGTTTCATGTTAGAAAAGAATATTGTATGAAGACAAAAACTGTCTTTCTTAAGTTCCTTCCTCCTCTTTATTCTAACAATTTTGAGGGATGATTTTATGGTAATCATAATATATATTAGTTCATTGATACCTCAAATTGTACATAGCTACAGAATAGATATGATTATTGTTTCTATTAAGCAGAGGCGAAAATTGAAGCAGAGAGACTTTAAGTAACTGACTCTAGGCCACAGAGAAGTGATTAGAGCTGTCAGGAGCTATCACACGAGTTCTGGACTCTGAGCCTGATGTTCTGAGAGGCTTTGTATTTGTTTGCTGGGAGGTTAAGAGGGCACGACAGAGTGCTGGTGATGTGTCAGAGAAAGCAGTAAAGTTGTAAAAGGGGCTCTTGTGACACCACTTCCTGTGTATAAAAGTAGCTGAGAAGGTAGTTTTTGTACTGTGCTATCTTCACACAGGAGTTTAAAAAGTGCACATTTCCTTTGTAATAACCTTAAACCAACTATTGCACATTTTTCATAGGCCAAAATGATAAACTTCTCAGCTCATGAATGATCACAAACAACTTGTAGACTCCTACTGAGCAAGGCATCATAATATTCAATAAATTGAAGCTATTACATTGCAGTTCTTGTTCTTATTATGGAGATATAATATCTCAATGTCTTCAAGCAAAAGTGGTTTTACAGTACTTTCATTATCAAGCTGCATAAGAACCTCAATGATATTCCTAGCTTAATGTATTCTTCTACCCATTCCCTGGGTGTCTTCTCTGGGACAGGTCCTACTCCACTCGGCATAGATAATGCCAGGGAAGGAAACAAAGTCCCCAGACTCTAAGAATACCACACTCTAGAAAAAAGGAGAGGCTTCAAGCAAAGAGATGGGCTTGTGCATGTGGAAACACAAAGCAGGACAAAATGTTGTGTGCTCATTTGGATGGAGTCACCCAGGGCGACCTTCCTGAGGAGATGACACTTGAGCAGCAGTGTAATTGTATGCTTATAAAGAGAGTTGACCGCTCTGGCATGAAGAATAACAAGAGCAAAAGCCCTGACGTGGGACCTGCAGCTCTATAGAGGAAACAGCAGAGAGGCCAGAGGGGTTGGGTATGGCGAAGAAGGAGAGAATGAGGCAGTAAGGTTGGAGAGTGGGCAGAGCTGTGTCACCCAGAGTCGCCTCGGGTGTGAGACGTGAGGGCCTGGGCAGCGCTGAGCAGGACAGCGTCCTTTATCATTTGACATGTTTTGAGACTTACTCTGGCTTCTAGCTCAAAAATAGACCATAATACCTAATGGTAGGTGACAGCCACTCCGTGGTTTGAAAGTGACCATGGTACTGAATGTTAACCACAGTAATTGATAGAGCGGCCAATGCTTAGAACTCACAGATACTGAAGCAGGGTCACATGCACCTGCTACAAAGAGGAAAATCATATGGCTGGGCAATGTGAAAGGAGCAGAAAGATGAATTTAATTTGGAATATGAGCCTAACAATTATACATATTTTATTGCGTTCATCATGGAACAAAGTAACAGACTTCTCTGCAGGCAGAAGGCAGCTGAGGGTGCCTGTGAAATCCCCAGACTCACTTGCCCTGTGTGATCAGCAAGGAGACAAAGGCCAACTGTGAATGCAGCAGAATGTACTAATAACCTGAACCTTTGCTTCAAGGTAGAGTCAGAAGAGAAGAGGAAACAGGAGAGGGCTGTCAGCAAACAAGAGAGCTGAGGTGAATAAAAGGAATATTGGTCTCAAACAATTCACTAAGAGGAAGAAACATTTCAGGCATACTGGGTGCCAAGCACTGTGTAAATACTGCCTTTTTAAACTGGAAAACAACTCTGTTAGAAAATGAGTCTCAAATATGTCCAACGAATGCTCAAGGACAAGCAGTTGATGAGCGACAGAGCAGACCACGAAGCCCAGGCTTTCTTCTTTCTCCAAAGCTTGTGTATTTTTTTATGCAACATGAAGTTGTGCTGATGGTGTTGGCACTGCGACAGTGAGAAGACTGTGCTAAATAATGTGAAAATAAATCTTGGGCTATTCATTACCCAAGCTTTATAAGCAAGCCATCATCACTGTGGTGTAGTGGAGCTGCACAAGAAAAATCTCTGTGCACACATAGGGAAGCATCATTCAAGTTTATGGTGCTCCTTCCTGCCAGATTGGAAGGGTTGGGATGTGAAGAAGGAAATTTCCCTCAAAACTATCCCACCTGGAACTGAAAAAATAAAAAGGGGAACAATATTCTTACTTAGAGGAAAAGCCCTTTCAGACTGCATGCTCTCTTTCATTTGAGAAACATGTATCACCAGTTTTAACCAATTCTTATTTAATCTCCATCTAGTTTAGAATTCTACAGCACACTAAAATTGCTTAGTATTTTAAAAATGGCTGTCTGAGGCCCCCTCCACTAATATCAGAGTAACAGGTGAATATATACTTTTATGCATTCATTCAGCAAGTATTATTTTTGAGTATCAATTATGAGCCAGGCTTTATGGTAATTGTGCAGAGAAATTCCTAAATCCTGTTGACGTTCTTTCTAAAGCCATAACAACACTGACTTACAATAACAAATACCGCCTAGAAAGTTACCCAATTATACATAAAACTTACTGCCTTTGGAAACTGGAAATTTACACTACATGAAAATGTGTGATAAATAGATCTTTGCCCCTCATTTTTCCATAGTCTCGCATCTTGTTTTCATTCTCTTAAGTCTGGTTATTACTAAATAGATAGTTTTCAGCGCACTGCAATATATTCATTTCCACTGGCCAAATGCAACGTGGAAGAGCTGTTTTGTTGTGAGTGGCTGATACACGTGTGTGGAGGTTGCTGAAGTTCCTTCTGTGCTCTGAAACTCGGACGGGCCTGGACAGGGAGAGACGACAATCCCATCATGGCCCAGCTTTGCCCATCTGGCTCCTCACCTCCTGGCTCCACCACCATCTGCAGAATTAACATTCGGAGACCCTCCAAGGGAATATCCTCTGTGGCGGGTTTCCAACTGAGCTCAAGTCATGCTGCTAGAATCGTTCGGGACAGAAGAGAACACGGATTTATCTTGAACTATTAGACCAGAGTGTGCTCCTTTCCCAGAGCTCTGTGCGCCAGAGACACTAATCTTGCCTGCCTGGAGAGAATTAACTCAGGCCACAGTGGCCAACCTGCCAAACCAGGCAGTACCACATTAGTCAGAGACCTGCTTGGACCAGATGGATGCAGAGAATTTTACACCGAAAAAAGAAAAAAGAAAAAAAGCCACAGAGCTGGTGGTGAGCTGTAATACATTACAAGGCAAAATCACAGTGTTGAATGGCAGAGCTGGAAGGGAGCTACACTGACTCCCCGTTTTATAGATGAGCAAATAGCCATCCAGAGTTAGTAGATGCTTTAACTAAAGACATTCTGCTATTGAATTGTACAGCCAGGCTCCCACCCCACACCTAGAATTCCAGGCCAGCTGTACCCTGGAGCCATTGTAGGCAGCTCTGCTGATGCTGTATTTTGCACAACTCTCTTCTCACAGGACTATCAGGGAAGCTCCCTGGGTCAGATTTCCGGTACTGTATAAATACCTGAGATAAACAGCCTACAAGGAGGAAAGGCTCATTTAGGCTCACGGTTTCTGAGGACACAGTCACTTGTCTCTTGCTCCTATTGCTTCAGGTCTGCAGCAACACAACACGTGTGTGGTGGTGAAGGCGGACCTGCTCACCTCTTGAAAGTCAGGAGGCAAAGGCAAAGGTTGGCAGTGAGACTCCAGTATTCTCTTTAAGGACATAGGCCCAACGATCTAACTCCATTTCACAAGGCCTCACATCCTAAATGTTTGATCACCTCCAGCAGCACCATGGGCTGGTCATTAACACAGAAACTTTGGGAATCATTCAATATCCAAACTTTGACATTTTCATAAATAGCACATTCAGGCTTCTCCATAGGAGCTTCTGTCACCTCCCCCTTTTATAAAATTAATCTCACACTTATAAAAAGATATGCATATGTATTTTAGTTAACTTTTTGTTGTTCTAACAAAATACTGTACCTGAGGCTGGAGGCACTATCAAGAAAAGATATTTATTTAGGACAGATTTCTGGAAGTCCAAGAGCATGGTGCTAGTACGTACTTAGCTTCTGGTAAGGGCCTCATGACTGAGGTAAACCTCATAGCAGAAATGTTAAAAAAAGTAGTGGGGTACGTGTGCACATGTGTATAAGAGAACCAAGGTAGATACCAATAGGGTGCTTTACAGCATCTCACACTTGCAGTAGCCAATTCAGTTTCAGGAGAGTAAGAACTCAGCTGTGTGAGAGAAGCATTAATTCCTCTAAAATGCCCCAGCACATTTCAACACTATTACCTTGGGTACTAAATTTCAATTATTCTAGTGGGAGAAAACTATATTCAAATTATGACAATTCAGTGCAAAGAACTGTTTTCCCTACAGCATTCAAGCATAAATTGCTAACACGATATCCCACTCCCCAAATACTGTGAGATATATTGTCAAATATAGTCATAAAAATGAAGAAATTGGTAATGGGCATGTCAGTGTATACCTCTAATCCCAACACTCTGAGAGGGTGAGGCTGAGGAAGATCACACTTTCAAGCCTAGCTTGGGCAATGTAGTGAGACCTTCTCAAGGGCTAGGGATATGGCTCATTATGAAGGCCCTGTCTTCAGTCCCTGCTACCCTGCTCCCCAAGTTAGGATATTGGCATTGATATATCACTATCATCAAATCTATATATCCCACTCAAGTGTCCTCAATTTCCCCAAAGTATTTTTTTAAGCAAAAACTCCAGTTCAAGATCCCACAATGCCTTCTGTTCTCGTAGTTCCATTCAATGGAGAGTGGTTCCTCCATGGGTTTTTGTTGTTGTGGTTTTTGTTTTTGTTTTTACTTTCATGACCTTGGCTCTCTTGATGATTGCAGGACAGTGGTTATCAAGTGTACCTCACTTTACCTTTACCCAGCATTTCCTCATGAGTGAAGTCAGCTTCTTACATTTTTATCAAGGTTGTTTCAGAGATAATCTTGTGTGTGACTCATTGCCTCTAACCATACAGCCCATGGTTTTCCCATTTCTGGTGATGTTAGCATAGATTACTTAATGAAGCCGATTTCTGCTAAGTGTCTCCACTGGACAGTCACTCTTTATCTTTTTGTGATTAGTAAGTATTTTGTAATGAATGTTTTCATCTTATAATAATAGCTGTGGTAGTCCTCATTACACTTTTCATGCATTTACGCACTTATTTGTACTAATATGATTATATAGATACTTATTTTATTCAAAGAGTTATAATTTGATACTGTTGTTGTTCATCTTATTGCTCTAATTATCCCAATGTTTGCCAGTGAGTGCTCCTTCCAGCTGGACTCTGTAACCTTTTTGCATACTCTCATCACTGTTTGAGCAATCCATTGCTTTATAGAACAAGATTATGCTGTTTCATCTCCTAATTGGCCTGCCCAGCAATGGAATCAGTAAAGGTGAAGGGGTGGGTGCTCTGTGTTCATGACTATTGGTTTCTCATTGCTGTCCAGCACCTTCAGCACCAAAAGCACATGCACATTCATACACACACACACACATAAATATATACATCAATCATTTTCTATATATTAAAATATAAAGGTAGGGGTGGTGAGAAATATAGCTAATGTTTACATTTTTAAAGTTTGTCACAGTAAAAGACATATTTTCATGAACAATGAGATAATGTATGAAGTCATGGGGAGATTTTGAATATTTTTCATGCAAATGGATGGCTCTATGCTTTTTACCAAATTTTTCATTCAAACCCCACATTTTTCTTGACCATATTATACATATATAAACTCATACAAACACACACACACACATATACATATGTATATATATACACTCATGATTCTCTACACTGATTCTCCCTCCACCCCCTGGAGTTTACACTAACTCCAGTTTTAACATAATACCATAGAGTTTATTCTTGATTTCTCATTTCTATATATGGATAACCTGCTCTGGCAGTGGAAACTTGGCATTACATTATTCCTAATATTGTATATTTACTTGTTGGTCCTTCTGCACAGCTACAAGTGCCATCACTTTGAACAAATACTCTCTTCCCATGCTGGAGCTTTGACTCCCCATACTGGGATGCCTTTTCCAGTGGGCAGCCCTACCCATCTCACCTAGATGCCAATGCTTATGCTGGGCCACACCCACCTGAAAGGATGCACAGAAACTTCTCTACCTGGGCCTCGCACTACTCCCACACCTTCCAAGTTCCTCCACTTCTGTCTTCTCAGCTGTGAAATTATGGGAATCACATGTATTCTGGTTACAGGCCCACACAGGGTCACTAAACTGAGTTACTGGGGGAAACTATTTCTCTTTTGTTTGCATAACACTTAGCACAGAGTAGGGACCCAATATATACTTCAATGAATAAATGAAAAATTACACAAATGAATGGATGAACACTTAAGTTATATCCACCTCTTTCCTTCACATCTGTATTTCCCTAGTTCCTCTTAAATATGAAATGTTCTCTAGAATCAAATGAGTAAATATCTAATGTAGCATGGTAACTATATGGAAACAGTAAGAGCCATGTTTTTATGTAGGGACTGGGATCCTGCTGGCCCTTTGAAATCATTTACTTAGTAGGAAACTGTTTTGCTTTCTTGAAGGGTCAGTCGTGTATTAAAAATACTGTGTTTTTAATGCTTGAGGCACTTAACTCTAAGGTGCTTTTTCTGGCACTTTCTATTTATTCTTTGCCATTTGCCCACCAGTTACCTGACTTTCCAAGTCAAGGTCAGCCATCAGGTCACCCATGAAACTTGTCTCAATAATTCTGTCCACATGGATGCCTGTCCTCTGCATTTCTACTGCACTTACAGTTACACCAGCTCTACATTCTTACTCAGTTCTCAAAATTACCCAACTTTCTTGAAAAGAGTGACCAGTTTATTTAATCCCTTGTTATCTCCATATGTCTAGAAAAATATGACGTGCCTAAGTATCTGACTTTGTTGATGTGGACAGCTGATAAGCAATAGCGCTTTCAGTACCCAGTAGCCTTCAATTTATCATTTTAATAAATATACAAAGCATTTCATATAAACTACAATGGCTACAGAGATCTCTCAATGTAATAAATCTGCGAATTGTCAGAGAATCAGATAGCCATCTGAGAAGACTATATGTGTAAAAGAAGCATCTGACTGTTACTTAAATACATGACTACCTTTAAAACTCAAAAATAAAATGAACAACTCAAAGAATGGACAAAGATCTGAGCTGACATCTTATCAAAGATAACACACAAATGGCAAAAAGAAAATATTGAACAGGTGCTTAAAATCATATAGCATTTGGGAATTACCAAATAAAACAACAATGAACTACTACAGCATTAATCACTTTTGCATTACTACAACAGAATACCTGAGATAGCTAACTTATCAAAAGAAAAGGTATATTTTGCTTACAATTGTGGAGGTCCAAAGTCCAGATAGCATATTGTGTGTTTGGCAGAGACAGGTCCTCAATTGCATTGGCTCATGGTACTTGGCACAGGGCCATGGTGAGACGACACATCAAGAACAAGTAAGTAATTCTATCTCAAGCCAGGAGCAGAGAGAGTGGATAGGGCTAGACTTTTCAAGATGGCCTTTGTCACAATCTTCTTGAAAGAGGTAGCAAGGGTTTCCTCGAGAACTGCCTTGTAGGGCACACCCTAAGTGATCTAAGAAGGACTTCCCAGCAGGACTCCCCACACCCAAATCCTATAAGCCCTCAACATCACCATGCTGGAAATCAAACTCATAGCATATGGGCCTTTGGGCACATTCAACACCCAGATCTTGACAACCACTATGATTAGAAACCATTTACAAAATGGCTGAAATCCAAAAGCTTGACAATACCAAATGCTAAGAAGGTAGTACAGCAACAAGCACTCTCATTCATTGCTAATGGTAATGGAAAATGGCAAACACTGGAAGGCTGTTCAGTGATTTATTACAAAGATCAGTATGATCTTATTATCAGATCCAGCAACTGTGCTCCCAGTTGAAAACATATGTCCATACAAAACTTGCATGCAAGTGTTAATGACATTTTATTCATAATTGTCAAAACTTCAAAGCAATTAAGATGACTTTTCAACAGGTGAGTGAAAAGCTAAACTATGATACCTCCAGATCATGTGTTTTGCCCATATTGCCATGGGTAAAATGTGGTGAGGCCAGACAGACCAACAGAGAAGCAAGAGAAGTTTTACAACATGTTGAACTCCCAGTACCCTGGGGAGCAATAGTACACCGTGCAGGGCCACTTGGGGAAAGCATGGTGCTGGTCAGAGAGAGGGAAGGAGCAGTGGACAAGCCGGTTAATTGTGGTTTCCTTGAAGGGGAATTGGCAATGTGGAGTCCGTATGTTTAGGATTAAGCAGTTTAAGTAATTGTGGAGGGCTTTGGAGTACACAGGTTATTCCAGAATGTCAGGCTCCTGGTGTCAGTGTGACTGGGTTGGGTCTATAATGACCTAGTGTATAAGACCTTGAAAAGTGAAAAGTTGGCACAAGAAAACAAAGTAAGTGTTTTTGGTGGTTTCCCTCCCGGTCTCTTGACGATCGCGCATCAGGAGCCCTGCTGAGGACTCAAACCATGAACTTGGGGCTGACAGCACTGCCGAACCGCTCCCGACCAGGCATCAGATGCCAGCTCTGAAAAGCTCTTCAACACTGTTATTGTAAACAAAGGATGTTGGGAGAGAAGCGGCAAAAGGTGGCGACCAGGTGAGCAGCAAGGAAGCGATCCTCCTCGATAAACACCACCAGCTCGGGACAGACTTGGCCAGCGTGAATGCCGGGACCTCGGCTGGGAAGATCAAACTGAACGTGTTTCTCTGAGCTGCCGGGGGAGATGCGGTAGGGCGGCCCAAACTGCCGCAGCGAGACGCGGGAAAGCCCCAGACACTGGGAGCCGGAGACGATCCCCGCGGATAGGGGGCTTGGCTGGGTCCGATCGCCCTGGCGGCAAAGCCAGCTCGGTCCCTTCCACCTCCCGAGCCGGCGCAGCTTTCCAGCGACTCCCGACAGAGATCGGCTTATTAGCAGCGGGAACGCCCTGCAGTCCCACATTTCGCGCGCATCGGGCAGGTTGCGCAGCCTAGACCCTCGGCAGCCCGCGGTCCTTGGCCAGGGCGGCACGAGCAGCATAGGAGCGGAGCATCCCGCTCCCTCCCCCCGACCCGGAGAGCGCGAGGAAACAAGTGGCTGTGAGCGGCGGATCGCGAGCATAGCACAAAAAACTGGCACCTTGGAACCTTCCTTCCTGCCTGCAGGAACTCCGAAAACGGGTGAGCTATCTGCGCTCGCGACCAGATCACCGAGTGGGGGAGGAGATCCATCCCTATACCTGCAGGGAACCCTGGGAGGGCGGGGGAGCAGTCTTACACACCTCACCCAGGTCTCTAGATAGGGAATAGCTAACCAACATCTGTACAGCCTTTTAAGCGGAACTCTCAGCAGAAAGCTTAAGGGAC